>WAAD01043393.1:40113-58626 GCA_013389945.1 Fregata magnificens | reverse complement strand
CTGACTTCTGAAAGGAAAAACATTTGATTTTTTTTTCTGTGTTTTTCCAGGCGTTTTTTCTAAAGCCAGTTTCTCTGTGGAAGAAGTTCCTTCAGGACAAAAAAAAAAAGGGACAGTTCTTGCCTACCTCCAAGGGCACAAGCAAGCTTGTATTTTGGCCACCTCTTCAACAGGAAAAAAACCCAAAACCTACCTCATTAGGAGTCCCTTATTTAAGACAGAAGTTCTAATTTTGTTACACTTCTTTGCACAAATGCATTTTTTTAAAATCAAAGAAATTGATTTAAATAAAAGAAATTAAATCAAAGAAATTGAGCCAGTGTGAAGCAAGAAAAGCAAAAAACAAAACACCACCCTTAAAAAATACCTTGCACAGGAGTAGAGAGTGGCTTCCATGTTCAAATACCTACCCAGCATGGTGTAGAGATTACTCAGGATGCGAGCTGGCTGCACTCTGAGTGGATGGATATCAGCAATGCTCTGAACATTGATTCCATGGTCTTGCAAGAGATTCTTAATTTGATTAGATTCTGCCAAAACAGTTACTGCATAACAGAAAACAAAAACACTAGTATGAACCAATGTTCTACTCTTTTTAACGGAATGTTACTACTGTCACCTCTCAACTACTGCATTTAGTTGACTAAAAAGGCACAAAGGCCTTACTTCTTTCTTAATTTATGAGTCTGTGAGATCAAAAGGGATTGCAAGAGGGTGTCAGACAGATTTTGCCTCTCTGCTTCTCAACATGTCTTGCCATTGTCATCCACTTTGGATCACAGGGTCATTCAAGTTGGAAGGGTCCTCACAAGGTCCCTACTCCAACCTCTTGCTCAAAGCAGGGTCAGCTCTGAGGTTAGACCAGGTTCTTTGGGCCTTTATCAGTTTCTTCTGATTTCTTTAAGTATTACTCGTTTGGATCATGCAGTCTCTTTCAGCAGATAGGGCTTTTCCTCCGTAAAACAAGGAGTTGAAAATCTTTGCTGTTTTAATACAGCACGCTATAACACAGCCAAGTCAATGGGGAACAGGTGCTGTTACTTGTATAGCAATTAATGTTACAGAGGCCATAAAGTGGCAGTGGTAGGAAAAAAAAAAAAATCCCAAAATCAGAGGAATTTACAATCCAGGCCCTGATCCCACCCCTTGTCCTGTGTGAAGTTTTGCCCATGTTAGCTGGCTTATTGGTTTCAGACTAATAATTCAGTATTCTTCTTTACATTAGAAATACTTGTGAAAGAATGCTAAATATAAGCAAGCACTTCTATTTCTACTAGAAATTAAGCACTTCAGAATAACAAAATGCCACTCCCATGAGACACCAACAGGGGGTAAACAAGCACCTCTCCAGGTCGCAGTATCACTGATGAAGGCTTCTTCTGATGAAAGCTGTTTGCTCTTCCAGAGCCGTACAGGTCCTTGAAAAGCCTTTAAGCCCTGATCAGCTGATGTTTGCCCTGTGCTTAATTTCCTGGTTTTGGCTGTTCTTGCATTGACTAAAGAAGCCACTCCCTGCAGAAGCCAAGAGATAGCCATAAGCCTGGCTGCCTCACCTCAGTGTACAGAGATCCTCCCCACTCATTGCTCTCTGGTTCTTCCAAAAAAGGGGCTGCACAGAACCCTAACTAAACTGACCTGTCTCCTGTCAGTCCTACTCTTTCTTGCTAGAATCCACCAAGATTTTCCTTTTCACTACAAGATTAAGTTTGCCACTCTCCAGTCCCTGACGAGTCTTAAAATTTTAACAAGTATTTTTAAAAAAAGTTTGTTAAACCTGATCTTCTCTCCTGGAAAAAGGCCGCTAGGCAAACAAACCCTTTCTCCTTCTCACAGTATCATCAAAGCATCCACGTCCCATGCAAAAATCCACATTGTTTTTAAACATGTCTTTCTTCTCTCCTGTACACAGGGACTTTGCCATCACATGATCCAATTCACTCAGAATGTTCAAAAATCTCCCTCACCTTGTACCACAACATCAGGTTTAAATCCAGTGGAAAATCTCCTGTTTAAGGGATCAATTTCACCTGCAGCCAGAAATCCCTAGAATAAATGCAAGAGAAAGAAAAAAGAAAGTAAACAAACAAAAATTTAGTAAACGGCTTCTGATGACCTCTAGAAGAAATCTTAACCAATTTTCGTATTTTATCAGGAGAGCAGGTCTTAAAGCCTGGTTTATCTTCCCCGTCCACTAAGTAGTACATTCAATAAAAACAATGGCTGCAATATTTTTCAGAACAAGAAGAAAATGGTTGACTACACAATCCGCATGTTCAGATTTCCTATTTTAGAGTTGCAGCAACTGACGCAATTTTGCCAGGCCAGTGATTTTTTTGCAGCTCCACAGAGATATTCAATGGTTCCTTTAACAAGTCCATGGCTAATATGGGACAACTCTGTAGGCACCTTATGCCACAGAGTAAGGCATAGCCTAGTGGCGCTGAAACAGTGCAAAATCCTAGCTCTGGGGCAGCTATGTCAGCCTGGGCATACTCCTCTAGCCTAACCATATATCCAGTCCATCTGACAACTTATTCAGCTTGATTAGGAACAGACAATTGCATATCCATATATATACACACCAAAAAAAGCTCCTGAAAGCTCAGAGTAACCCTCCATGGTTCACGTACATGTTTCAACTGGAAAACACACTGTCCCCTACCTGTCAACCAAATTGTACTTAAAGCCCAAGCCATCTCGAAACAAAATGAAGTACAAACTCACCAACTATACAAAAAAACCAATTACCTCTGCTAATAGGCAGCTAAGGACATACAATGATTGGCCCCAAAGATGAGGCAATTTTCCCACTGGGATACGATCCACTGAGTGAGGATTTTCATACTCCTCGTCCACCTGAAAACAGATGCGTAAGCAAGAAAAATTACCCTAAAGTTGTGAAGAACAATCAATAACATGGAAGTATTTGAAAAAATATGGTCTATCATCTACCCTTTCTGACCTGCCATTATTACTGACATCCAGATCTCTTGGTTTTACTTTTAAGGCTGCACGTTTTCTGGGACAAGAACTTCATTTCCGTACACCACTCCACCCTTCGAAGCTGGAGGTTGAATGGGGACTCTGCATGCAATTATAGCTTTGGTGTTAGCACTTCCCCTTCCTTCTCACCGTGCTTTTGCTGCCTTCCCTCTGGGCAGCTTGTAGGTAATTGCGTGCCTGCTTTCCAACCCCTTCCAAGATGACACTTGAACTTCGGTGATGTCTACCTAGCTTCCTGAAGTAAAGGTGCTTTCCAAAAATGAAGGCTATTCCACCTTGCCTGTGTTAGCAAGAATGGTCAATGGAAAAATTAAGAGTAGACTCTTATTAATTTACAAAAAGAAAAACTGCCTTAGTTTTGCAGCACACAGATCTATTGAGAGCAGGGGAAAAACCCTTCTAGATAATATCTTTACTGCAGCCATTTTAAAATTTACAAACCACAGGCAAAATCGACCCTGTTTATTTGGCATGTTCATCAGATCATCATCATATCAAAATTCACAAGACGGATCTGAACTCTTACATGCTTGTTCCCACTAGGAAGGCAATTCAGAGTTTCCACCTCAGATCTGCGAGCAAGACATCAGCTGTTGACACTCCCTGCCCAAACTCAGACCAACCCAGCAGGCTCCGCACCGTTGGTGAGTGAGGGCTGAGAAGTCTGGAGTGGGAGAAGAAGTTGGTGGGGAGGGATACAAAGACAAATAGCATGGAAGAGCACATAAGCTCGCCTGAATTTCTCTGTCACAATGGGAGAATCAGGTAAACAGTAATAGCAAAGATGGGGGGAAAAACAAAACAAAACAAACCAACAAACAGAAAACACCCAGCCCAAACCCTAACCCATCTGAAACCTGTTTCTCTCTCACATACAAGTTCTGGAAAAGAAAGAGCACAATCAATGGATTAGACAGGCAGGACAATCTGTGTTTTGTTTCTTCTTTGAGCTTCAGTTCCTAAGTCAGCATCAGCACTTCTTAAATATATGTCTTGCTATGAGGATTTAAAACTTTAGACCTGCTCTAATATTTCCGTAGGCACCCAGATTCCCAAGTAAAAAATGTGACCATTTGGAAGCCTAAAGTTTACCATTTCCCAGTGGGAGCTGTGAGAGGTCTCTTGGTTTTTAAATAATGTGCAGTAGTCTTTTTTTATTGCTGGTTTAGATCAGCTACACAAAAACTATAAAACTGACATTCATCT
The DNA here is from genome assembly GCA_013389945.1 of Fregata magnificens. NCBI lineage: Eukaryota > Metazoa > Chordata > Aves > Suliformes > Fregatidae > Fregata > Fregata magnificens. Next base: position 54,417 of record WAAD01043393.1, on the reverse strand, counting down.
TGGTATCTATACTTTGCATACTGAAGTGGATGCTGCATTTTCACAATACCTTTTCTGGAGGGACCGCATACAGTTCAGGCATTAGCACTATTCCGTTCTTCTCTCTAATAAGTATTCCTTCCAGAGCCTCTCTATACTCTTGTACCTGGAAATATTTTTAAAAGAGAGTGAGAATTTTCATTACAGTCAGCAAAACCGAAAGAGTCAAGTTAAAGTTTTAGTACTTTCCAACAGTACTTTTCTGCTGAAAGTTCATTTTAAAAAAAAGGGCAGGGGGGTTGGGGTGGGCAACTCATGACTTGCTGATGGAAGATCAGGGTTCAAATTCTCAGAGACTGTTCCAGCATCCCATTATCAGCCTCAGAAACATGAACACACATCTTTAATCTGTAACACACCGCTGCAGTACAAAACTTCTAACATATTCCTATAAAGAAGTCACTGGAACAAATCTTACATGAAATTTGCAACGGATGACAATGCAGTGAGATGGATGTCAGGACTGCTAACATCCATAAAAGTGTAAGGTGTATAAATTGTTAGCTTTCTACCACGCACATTTGTCTATGATTTTCTGAATTACACTTTGCAGGACTGGGAAATCAGTTTCTCTTAACTGATTCACTTAAAAATTTGCCCCATGGAAAACTTAAAATAGATTTAAACTGTGTAAAAATATCTAAGTTAACTGAACAGAAAACCCTCTTGTTCTTCTGTTGTTAGACAACATATTATGAACAGGAATACCAGACTGATACAAAATAAAGAACATTTAATATGCTTTTTACCAGACCCCTTATTTTGTTCCATTTCTTAACTACCCCATTCCAAGTTTTTACTTACAGGGAAGCTGTTTTCAAGCACTACCAGCACCTGCCTCTGAAATCTGCTACCCCCTTCTGAGTACAGTGGAACATGCAAGGTGAGGTACCCGCAGGTTCGTATTATGCTACACTGATTTTTTCAGTATCCTATCCTTCTCCACTCTTTTGGAGTCCTCAGGGTGCTTATTTTTCTAACAAGCGCTACCATTGCAACCACTTCTTTGCAGCAGTAATTGGGGAAGACTAGACACTCACCTGAGTGTCTCAGTGACTCACTCAGCTATGTTTAAATGGTGGGAACTGGGAGCAATTGCCCGGTCTGACCATGACCTAGCACAGCCCGTCTGCACACCATAAAGGCAACCAGGTACACACCGTCCCAGATAATCCAACTAAATTCTAGAGACTGCTTTGTGAAGTGGTATTTTATTGACATGACTGAAGTTTCAGTAAACTTTCCGATTTCCACCCCACCCATGAAATAATGCCATTTCTCTCTCCACCAGACTATTTTTACTGTGTTCAAGAAATCAACTTACATTTCTAGTGTCAGTAAGTATTTCACTTGATTTACAACATCTGGTACAGAATGAGGGCTTTTTGGTCTGAAATTCCCTTCTTTGTTTCTGATGCTATTTTATTTTTTAAGAGGTTATGTTTAGCAACCTCCTGTCCCTCTGCACACTAGGTGATTTTAAATCACATGCATTTTTTACTTCCTTCAAGCCACCAATCTACAGCAATCTTGATATGAATACACTTTGTCCTGGCTATTTGTTGCTCTTTAATTCGCCAGTACTCTCCATGTGCCACTATAACCTTTGGAGAGCTACAACCAGTTTAGCTCCCCTGACCACTGGACGCTTGACACAGTCAAGGCACGAAGTAACTTAGGGAATCACCAATTAACTTAGGAAATTAGTGAAAATTAAATAGCTCTTCATAATCCAATCCCAAATCTCCCTGAATATACAGAAGGCCTGAAGGTACTACGAATCTTGTTCTCAGCAGCCAAGCCACAGAGACTGGGGGAAAAAGAAGCTGGTCTCATCCTGCAGTAATTGGGAAAGGGGCATCAAGGTCAGCAATCAGACAGAACCAGGCAAGTTAATCCTGTTCAGCCCAGTTTGACCACAGCAGCTAACACAGCCACTCAACCCGGTAAAGAGAGGGCAACGAGGCCCCACTGTGCACAACACCACAGCCTCTACCATGTCACGAACTCCCCAGGAAGGTGAAATTGGCTGAAGACTACTCCCATCCTGCTAATGGGGTATCCAACTGACACCCCAAATAAACATGGAGCAAAGCTACAAAATACTGTGAGTAAGTGGGTTTGCATTTCCATTGAAGTCTTTCCTCACCTGAATTTTGTCCTCATTAAATATTCCATCAAGTAGGAAGTATGTCCAGAATACCGGCCACTCACATTCAATATTCTCAAAGAGCTTGAGCTCAGCAGGATCATAGTGCAGTCTGCTTGGATCCTGGAAATTCAATCATACTCATTTAGTCACAGTGCTAAATTAGTCATTCATATTCCAATCATAATGGCAGCCTATTTTATACAAGTAATTAAAACCAAGAAACCAATAAAAAACACCAGAAATAGTTTCCATGCAGTCTCTTGACTTCTTTTTCACATTCAGTCTCAAACTCATTTAAGAGTTCCCTAGACAATTCCCAGTCTCAGAATCTAGGTGTCACTCAGATAATCTTGGCTCTGCCTCAGTTCAAAGATATTTTGGGACACCTCAGAGACATCGCTTCCGCTTAGGCACCATAAGCATATCTAAGGGTTCATTTCTTACAGAATTATGAATTAAGTTCTGTCCTTAATAACTGGTTTTCAAACCCTTAGCCTCCTTCAGATATGCGCCATTTCTAGGGTGGATACCTGGATTACCTCCAAGTCCACTAAGATGCATTAACAGTGATACAGAACTTCATCCCTTCATGTAAATGACACAAAAATATCTATAAACAAGACATAAAATTCTTCCTGATGTCTACTGAAAATATGTATCAGGAGTACCTCTCTGGGTGTCTTGTAACCATCTCGGAGAAAGCGACAACAGCCATAGCGGCCCTGTAAAAACAGACAAAATTATAGAAAACTTCACATACTGTTCTTCCTCACAGACTAACATCAGCATAAAAGTATGTGCTGAGTTTTAAGTGTCACTTAGGGATTTTCCTCCCTCTCTTCCATGCACAGATGCACCAAGTCTGGCAACCCTTGTTTAATTAGGATTTTTGGTAAAGAAAGGGAGGTTCTGCTTCTCCTTCCCTCTGGAAAATAAAAATAAAGGAAATCCTTACTTGCAATTTGGATATGATTTCACTCTTGGTCACATTAACAAGGTTTAGATCCTCCACTGCAAAAGCCGGGTAAGAAATAATAGAGAGAAGGCCAGCATCTATCTCCTTTGACGTAGAAGCCCTTGGCAACATGGAGTATAGAATAGACTGAGTAAAACAGGAACAGAAGAGAGGGATGTAAAACAATTTACCTATTTCAAAAGACTAAGTCAAGTGCAAATGGAATAGACTATACTATTTGCAAACTGACAGAGAACTCACTGCATAATTATTTTTAACTGAGTTAGAAGGAGAATGCTTCACACCACTCACTTTCACATGATCTACTAGAAACAGGGTGAACAGCATAGTCTGAAGTCATCCTTATTACATTAAGTTCTTTGTTCAATTTATCAACATTTCATTTAAAAACAAAAGGGAGAGGGTGTTGGGTTTTCCCCTAGCAAAGGAAACAGAAGACTGATTTTTACCTGACAATGTTCTACTTCATCAGGAAGAACATGAATCACTGACTTGTGTCCTCCATGAGCTCCAAAAAGATCTAGTTCATCAATTGCTTCCAAAGCAGCCTTCAAAAAAAAAAAAAAAAACCAAGCAACAACCCAAAACCATTAAATACCTTTTAAGCCAAGTATACATCCTAGCACCTGTGCTCACCCTCTAAAGGAAATTACATAAGACAGAAGTTTGCTCCACAGACATTTTTTCATTTTTAAAGGGAAGCTTGGCAATATTTTTTAAAAAGTAAATATTTCTGTCTTTCCGCTAGTAGGATACAGGACTGATGCGCTGGTGACCCTTCTTACCATTTAAAGGCAATGCAAAACAATGGGTAGCAGGGCTTCCACTAAGATAGTATCTAAATATTAAAGTACTCAGTAATAAATGCTTCTCCTGCCCTATATTCCAACATAACTCCCCATTCAGTGGCCTTTCACTCCTCCTGCCTGAAGGGCTGTTCAAAGAGGAAGGCTTGTTCAAGGTGCCCCAGAATCGGCAGAGGTCTGTGCCCCAAAAAGAGCGCACCACCATCTCTCTGATACTATCACTTGCCGAGGGAAAGAGAAATGAGACGTCTGCTCTCTGCACAGCCAACTGAGGCACAGCATGCTCCATGTCAATCGGTGAATCACCACAACTCATACCTCTTGGCCATAACGCATTTGCCTAGTGAAGACATTAGCAGCCCCACCACCGACTCCATTTGGGCACTCCTACTTTAACCTAGCAGTCTGCAAAACCTGGCTTTGCAGAAGCGGGGTGTGCAGCATAGTGCAGGGAATGTGGCAGGAAGAGAGCAAGGACCGGACATCCACAGTCAGGCTAGCAGAGCTAGTTCCTCTGAAATGCTTATTCACAGGGTTGCGGTAGCACTGAATATTGCTCCGCACCCATTTTTGTCCTGCAGGTTCACGGTTAACGCCAACTTCTGACAAAGGAAGGATCGCACAGCACAACTTGCCCTATCTCTCCGCAAAGAGGCAAGGGTATTTTTCTTCTTCCAACACAAACATGGGTTTACTGGCTCTGCAGAGCCCCTCTCTCTAGCTGAGCACTAGAGCAGCAGATGTTCCTGATAGCAGCAGAAAGCCCCGTTGAGGAATCGATAGCCGGGACCACGGGCAGGTTAATGGTGCAGAAAAGGCACTGAGATCCACTCAAAGGCATACGCTCTGTGCTGTACTGCTGCCACAGGTAGCCACACAAAGCAGATATGGGAGAGAAACGTTAAGAGGGAGAATTCCTGAGGCAGATGAAAAAAAATAGCATCTACCTCACCCTCTGCAGCAGGGCCTCCAGTGCACCCCCCCAGTCCCCACCCCAAACAGCACTTTTATTCAACTCAGAGCCACAGAGAAGCAAAGCTGTGCAGCAAGTCCCACAGATTGTCCTGACATCAGCGCGCCCAGAAATTGTGCAGGGGCCACAGCAACCCACATCAGGCTGTTCAGCACAAAAAAAATTCGTACTGTACAGCTAAGCAATAACCTCCCCCACAGACACTGCCCCAGCACTGTTCGACTGAACTGTGGCCAAGACCAGCAGTTTCTCCCTCTTGCAGTCACACAGGATCTTGGTAACTAATAAAACCTGCTGAAATGCAACTACACCTTTGACCATAATGGTATTTGGCTTCTGTCAGTCCCCCAGACACCATGTAAAAAGGTGGTTGTCAATCACACATTTACATTTATGGCCTTCTGAGCTTCATTTAGTATCTCTATGACCTTGTGCTATGGGGAAAAGCAGAAATATCCACTTTCTTTTAAGTACATCTTCACTCATTTTCCTCTCTAAACTGTGAATAATTTCTTAGACTGATATTCTGCTGTTTTCCAGAATTTACATCTGACTTAATCTTACCATGAAAACACTGCATATAATATTGGGGCTGGAGAATGAAGAAAGAGGGACAGAAAACCTGAGGCCACTTTACGAGACTGCACCCCACTGAATCTATCAGATTCATGCCTCAATGAATCTGGTACCCTTCTTGCAATCCCTGGAACAACTGTGCTGAGCTCCTTCAGTGAAAGCCATTATCACAAGGATTTTACGCTGAAAAACACTCACTCACACCCAAACAAAAATTCTTATACAATCAGTTAACTATCGCAGTGGCCAAGAAGACTATGCAAAGGAAGCCATCAGGTTTGTCAGAGCCCTTCAGCATGACAGAACAGCCACGAAGGTGGTGTCAGGAAGACATTCTCACTTTGGCCATCCCTACGGAGCTTGTGTTCAGTTCAGGGATGCCCTGGTTTGTCTTATCACCACGTTCCCAAATTCCATAATCCTGCAACAACAACATCATCAAGAAAAAATTGGCATGATTATATACAAAATCAATGTTTTCCCCCCACGGCCCACAACAAAACCAGACTCCTGCATGAAATTAGTTTATTTGCCTACAGTCATGAATCACTGTCTTCACAGAACACACAAAGCCCTTTATCCTTCACCCTGTGCGTGCTTCTCCCTGTGCCCCTTCAACTCGGGAAATGTTATTAATTATCAATAAAGAAAAACTATTATTATGATAGAACAAGTATACCTCACCCAGGCAGCAGTAAATCCTCCACAGCCCTCCCACCATCTCCAAAAATGCCGCTCACAATGCAAAGTACTGACAAGTTCTGGTATCTTCTCATGGAAAAAGAAGTCTGTATTTTCCTTCTCCATCAATAAATAATTTTCCACCCACATCTGAGTAGCGTTCAGGTGATTTACATGTAAATAACTACTTACAGCAACTTTGTAGGCAGCTTCTATGTAAAAAACAAGATTCTGAATAAAGGTAACTTCATCGAGGGTGAAGATAATACGTAACCCTGATTAGAAGAAGGGAAGAAAGTAATTATACTGTATCAGAACCAAAATATTTACTCTTCAGTGAGTTTCATGCTTTTGTTTATTTGCTACCAACTACTGCCCACTGAAATAAATGGAAAAACTCATGCTGATTTCAAAAGATCAGACAGCAAGCCTCAATACTTGCTGCTGATAAAATACTTCAAATGCCACTAATGCATACTGTTTCAAAGACCAACCAAAAACCACCCCTGGGAGGGTGGCATTCAGACATGGTGGGTACAAAGCAGAGACAACTGAGCCAGCTCTGGCTCTCAAAAGCAATGCATCCCAATTCCTGCAGGTCCCCACCCCTCCACCCGCTTAGTGCTCTATCGAGGGACCAGCAGGACGATGAGGCACCCGCTCTGCAAGGGTCAACTGCAAGGGGCTCTGAGGACAGAAAAACAAGTAAGGAAACAAATCCTTATCCTCACAGGAGGAGCACAGTTGAGCACAAGATAAAACAGCGCCAGCAAGAGGAGGAACACAGATGGGACTAGTGGCACCTGACTCGATGTCCCACTCTGAAGAAACCTGGTTGTTCATTAGGACACCCTATGTAGTCTTCAAACACGAAATTTTTCTCTGATGTGACTCTGAATATCTCATGCATTTGTATACCAACAAACATTAAGAGAATGGACACTGCCCGGGCAGTTACTATAAACATGAAATCCTAACTAAGCCACATCTCTTTTCCACAGAATATTACTTTCTTCTGATTAATAACCGTGTAAAGGTCTTTGAAGCTAGTTACAACTTTTTTTCCTTCTTAAATAAAAGCTAGAATAGAAAAAGACTGCAACAATAGTCAAGGCTAAAGTATGTTCTGCTTACCTGATGCAGTCATCTGTGCCAAGAAGAGCAAGTAAAGGGAAGTTGCATCCACTTGCAGGTGCCCCCACTGGTCGTCCCCAACCACCGTGGCACAAGTAGCAGAGTTATACTTGGCATGTAGGCAGTCTTTGGTACTCTGCGTGCGTTTGAACTTCTCTACCTTATCTACCTAAAAAACACCACAACTTTCAAATACGAAACATTTCGGAAGAAATTCTCCAAACTATTTCAGAATTAACACCTTTTCTTAGGGGAGGAGAAACTTGAGGTCCTAATTTTTGTTACCTCACTTCAGTGTGTTTTGACTGGTCAGAATGCTTAAACACATCTCTAACTTCAGGCTCCAGCTAAATCCACATCTCTTTGGGAAAGAATAAAATTAAACTACCTTGCTGAGATCAGATCTTAGTTACAGGTATGCATCTTGGTGAAAATCAGTTTGTAAAGGCAAAACTGTGATTTGCTACAAGCACAATCTCAAAAAAGGTGCAAGTAAGATCAGAGTTTTGTTCAAGGAAACTGAAGAGTTTTAAAAAGACTCCCCACACCACTGTCTACACACATGCAAAAAAATCACTTTACAGAAAAGACACAAGGAATACATGCCTCAGATGAAATGCTTCATAAATGCAGCACGTACTAGTTCAACTTCACACCTATGACATTACCTGTCTCATCATGCACTGCAAGAGTCCCCGCATCAGCTTCACAACGTTCTGCAGGAACAAAACAGATCAGTGACACCTTCGCAGGGCCAGCCTCATCAGCATTACAAACAACATTCAAAAGTGACAAATTTCACACCCCCTACTAACGTCCTGCCAAAGGTAAAAAAAAAAAAAAATGCTTATTTGCCTGAAATGCTTTACATGCCTTTTTTTAATATACTGGTTGATTTTTATTCCCACTTCCCTATCTAGGAGAACAAATCTTTTCCCAAAGGCCCTCTCTAAACAGTGGAGCAACTCTCTGTGGTCCTTCTATCCAGCTAAGGAAGTAAGAGGAAAGCTACGTCTTGTAAGAATAATAATAATGATGATGATGATGATGATGATTTTTAGAGGGACAGATCCAGGGAACAGTGGTAGATGACTGCAAGACACAGACATGATTAGAAAACCTATGGAGCTTCTTCCCCTCTTTATACAGTACAACAGGAAGCAGATGACTAATGTAAAGAAAGGGCCTTTAGTGCATACAAAGAAAAGCGCAAGATTTTGTCTTAAACAAAGAAATCAACCCCATCTTTTTGTCCAAAAATAATTATAGCCTCAAAATACGACCATGCAAACTGAGTCAAGGTTATTCTGTCACCACAGATCTCCCTGGTCTGAGCAGTACATGTCAGCATAAAATTTACCCAGTGCCTTCAAAACAACAGCAGGACACTGACACTAACAATCCCTCACTTTCCATTTAACCCACCTCTACACTCCCGCTTCTGACACCCACTTTCCCTGCTGCAGATTATAAAAATTAACTGTGTGAGTTACCTCTCCTTCCAATTCTCCAGCGCATGAGTCTTACCAGTTTGGAGATTGTTGCCTTGTCTGATTTGATCAAACACATCTATACACCACGTACGACTCCCATAAGATGACACAAGTGCGCATTTCAAAGACTGCTACTTTAAATGGCATGCTTCTCCTTATGGGGAAGAATGGTCTAGCAGACAAATTGCTACCCCAGGATCCAAGGGACCTAGGCTTGATCTTCTGCTCCATAGTAGACCTCATGAGGGATCTCAAGATTCCATCAGAGGCTTGTAAAGCTGGGCATAAAATCTCTCAGAAGCCTAATTTTCAACAATCGGCCAACCAATGGAAGTTTGACTCCTACACGGTTTTAGTTTGTTTATATTTTAATTCAGATGTTAACCTCTCTGTCACCCAGTTCTCCAAATCCTGCTTGCTGGAAGGCTGCCAGGAACACTGCACACCACATGCTGCATGGATGCTGCTGTCATAGGAACAAGGCACGTACTCTGAGATGGGAAAACCCTGCCAGGTCCTAGACACAGCAGCAATATGAATGCACCGTTCAAAACCACTACCGTATGAAAAAAACAAAGAGCATGACTGATTTATGCTGAACTTTGACATACCTGCTCGAGCTCATAGGCTTTGGCCTTATCCTCATCCCGGTCCGCATTCTTCCGATAAGCCATCCCCAGCCCCCACACAGCCAGGATGCTGTAGATGTTGTCCCGTACCCAAGCATCCTTATGGTCCGTACCAGCTGAGAACAGTCCCGTAACTGGATTCTAACCGCGGCAGAAAGAATAAAGAACAAACATTACCACCTGAAATCCCATCTATTAAGACGCACCAGCTCTTTCCATATCAAATGGTAACAAAACAAAAGAGAGAGACAATTTCACACTGATTGCACACTGTGGCTGCTCACAATTCGCAACAAAAGTGAGGTCCCATCTTTCTTTCCCAAACTCATACAAGTGAAACGCAAAATTTCTTTGAATACTTCAGGATATAAAGCTTATAGCATCCAGTTGGGCATCCTCATCTACATAGGATTATTAGCTAAGTCACTAAGTGCAATTTGAAATACATTGGGGAAATAGGAAATTAAATTTTACATATTTGTAAGGAAAAGAGTGTACCGAGTTAACATTAGAAATTGAGCCTGGGATCTATTCTCTATGTAACTGGTCTGTGGCATAATCTTGAGGAAGTCAAAAAACACGACTTCCCTTCTGGGAAATTAAAAAAAAAAAAAAGTATTTCTATTTATTTACCTGCTTGGCTTAGGACAGCTAAGGCATGAATGCATGCAAAGCCTTTTTAAATCCTCCTTTGGAAAATGTACAGAAAGACAAATTCTGATGGTGTTGAATCACAGCACTGTCTGAAAACCAGCACACTGAGTAGTCTCCTGCATCCCAAATACTCCATTAAATTCTTCATTTCATCATTAATTCCCACCACTTCATTATCACTAATTTTTAAGACCGTCTTTGTCTACTGTATGTTCTTCACTAACAAAGAAGTGAGGTAGAGAGGCAAAAGGTCAATAGAGCTTTCAATCAAATCAAGTCTTTACAGCCAACTTCAGTGGAGTGAACCAAGACCAGTTGCCAGGGCTGGTGTGACAAGGGGCAAAGATTACAATAATAAAGATCAGTAAAATTAAAAAGAATACACACACCAATTTTTCATTTCTGCCACACAGCGGTTCACTCAACTCCTTCCGTAGTTATTTTTAAGAAAGAAGTTTTGAGGGGGAGGAGCTTTGATTACAATTTCCTGGGCTTGCATGTAACAACTGAACAAGACACGGGTGACAGCCTGACACACATGACTGGGCACAGTCAGTCCTATTGGTATGGTATAAATACAGCAATGTCTAGTGGCTCGCTGAGAGTAGAAACATGTAGTTCTGCTGAAACAGTCCCTCAGCATGGTCTTCACAAACCAAATAACAACAGCAGGACCACCTACTCACCTATTTGATGGGTAAAGTAGCACATATGAACCCAAAGAGCTTAAAAAACTTCTTTCTGAACTTGAAAAAGTCAAACCAAGGAGTAACAGAAGAAGAGCAAGCGAGCAAAGAAAGAAGACCCTGCTCCCAGCTCAGCGCTGCGTCTGCATAGTGAAAACCAGGATCTTGAAAGGCAGACTGCATATTCCCAGTATTTTTAGAGGGCATTTTGTTTCCCTCCTCCCATGCAGTACAACAAGTGTGTATGTACCTGCAGCCCTGGCTTGACAGAGATCGCCCTGCTGTCTGAGAAATGATCATTTTGGTTTGTTTTTCCCCACCCTCTATGCTGGCCTCGTTACCAGTTGCAAAATAAAAATTCCTCTAGGTACCAAGATGGAAATCCCAGAAACATGGCCCATGCAAGACTTTAAAAGACCATTCACTCCCCAGGGAGGGACCTGCCTACCTTCAAGAGGCTCCATTAAACACATCCAAGGGCAGCTATCACCATTTCAGCGCCTTTGGTTCCTCTACAAGAAGGTCCCAGCTCTTGGGGCGTACTGGGGCTGGCTCTCATGGACCGACAACACATTAATGTCTTTCCTCATGCACATTCAGAATGTTAGCAAAACAACACAATCAGTTAATTAATATTTTTAAGTTGGTTCGGTTTTTTTTATAAAGCACTTACTCTTAAAAATTACAATTCTTTTCTTCTGTTACCTGCTGACACCATATGAAAAGTACAACCCCTACAAAGTGCTAAAGAACCTGAAGAAACACTGAGTGTGTTTAACCCCAAAGATGTCAAAGGGATTTTAGCTCACCTAGTACTTCAGAGCATTATGTCTACGCAGTGATCGCTAATTGGACTAGTGGGTCTCATCCTGCAAATCACACTGCACATACAGATCCACGGAGCAAAGAATTTTACCAGCACCCATGGGCTCTGTGAGCTGAGAGCACCGCAACAGAAAGCTGATTGCTGGACTAAGACTTTAAACTGTTGTATCATGCCCAATCCTATTTTTAAGTCTATCTGTTAGTCTGGAGAAAAAAAAACCCAAAACACAACACCAGTTCCTACAGGGGACCAGATGCTAATAAGAACTTCAGTAATACAGGCACAAAAATAGCGGGATTCTAAGCAGAGCAGCAATACAAGTAAGCCCACATTTAGCATCTTGCTGAAAACCTATTTAATTTGCCTCTGTCTCATTGATCCGTCAGATGAAAACTGATGTAAGCTCTAGCAAAGTTTGCAGATAGATTGTTTGCATGAAATCAGACGTAACACAATTGGGGTTACCCATAAATGTATGCCAAATGTGCTTTCCCTATCAGCTCCATATGCTTTTCTCTTATAGTACCCCAGCAATACTTAAAATGTATATAGACGTTAAGTTCTGCTGTTTTGTGGACATACCTTAAGATTCACGCTTTTTCTTACCTCATTCAAATTAACAAGTGTAATAAGCAGCTGAGAACAGCCTTCTGCTGATGCTCTTCAGTGCTTGCTCAGCGACCGTATCGAAGCACCGCTCTGGCCCCTGTCCTCAGGGGCGCATGCAATGGCCGGCAGACCCCACACCACAGCAGGCCGGTATAACTGACGCAAGGGCACAAGACAGGAGGCAGTAGTTTGGTCTTAGCCTCCTTGTACAACCTTTAACAGGATCGTACCTATCACCATGCATGCTGCGGGGACTGATCAGCAGAATGCAATGCTTGCAAAACAAGAAAAAGTTTGCTACACATCCAATCCTGCAAAGTGCCGCATACGGAAAACTGTCAACCCTGGTAAGGGGTCCAGACCTGTGCTTTGAATGCATGTCTGCCTGGTAGCACGTATATTCTGAAGCAAGCACCGCATCTCTTCACCCAGCTGAGCGGGACATTTTCACTCTATTGCAGTGGAAAACCATAAAGAGTATAGATATAGAAAACAAATCTAGAAGCCCGTCTTGCAGCATCTCTCTGGGCCCTCTTGTAATATCGTTGTCCCTCTGCCTTGCTGCTAGCCTGTGACTTGCTTTCCACACACAGAAGAAAACTTATCTCCTTCCCCCACCTCTGAACTCTCCCCAGCATTGAGCACTTAGTGGAAAAGGCAGCACTGAGTCATGAACATGCATCCAAGCACTGTAAATAGCAATTACAAAATTCTGGGTCACTGGTATAAACTCCCATATTGCCATTAAGTTACCCTTTTTATTATTGTTAACCATTAAGGCACAGCTTTCACGGGGCATATTTGATCTCTGGATCCCAGAGGCTCCACCTCTCCTCTAATGGAGGCTGTTATCGGCATCCTCATCCTACAAACATGGAAATCAAGGCAGGCACTGGAAGCCAAAGTGGCTTGTCCAAGGTCATCCCGCAGACAAAAGGCAGAGACAGGAGCACAACTCAAAGCACCTCCTGCACCCTAGCAGAGCGAGAGAGCAAAATTATCTTCTCACACCACTTATACCACGTCCTTGCGTTTGCTTCTAATGAGTTTACCATAATTAGTACACAAACATGAATTCACAGATGTCTGGACACTGTGCCCACAACAACAGTCAGTGCCAAAAATCTTACGGACCTAAGAGGATTTGGGTCCTCACCTCTTCCTTCACTGCTTTCCAGTTTCTTCTAACTCTCAGCAACTAAGTATATTTGGGAACTGACCCGTGCAAAAAACCCTGTTGCTGTCATCTTTATGTACTGGACCGTTTTAAGCGAAGCGTGACACTGCAGAGCACGCTGTGAGTGCCCATCCCGGGAGCCCGCCTGGGTGAAGCAAGCGCATCAAGCAGAGAGCACTACGCTACACGCTTACGCATATGCGCTGGCCAAAAAACAAAACCAAAAAAAACCAAACCACCACAGAACGGATAATAGTTTTTCCCCCACCAACCCGGACACCTCCGTTCTTTTAGTGCTCACATACACAGGCAGCACCGCCCGACAAGCCAGAGCCCGAGCAGGGTCAGAGCGGGAGAAGTCGCTCCATGAAAACCAGGGCTGCACAAGCTGCACCGGCCCCAGGTCTGGGACGGGAATCTCTCGGACGTGCCCCGCTGCACAAAGCAGGCGGGCCGGCCGCTGCGAGCCCCGCTCCGTCCTGGATTTACACCCAGCTGATGCTGACAGACATAGTTCAGAGGCCCTGCTAGGGACCTCCATGTTACCGGGACTTATTGTGTATATGTATATATATAGTGTTCCAACGGGTGGGTGTAATATGACCGTGAACACATTCTATACACGGTATTATTGTTTGCAAGCTCAGACTTGCTATATTTTCCACACGCCTTCCAACGCGCGTTTATGGAAGCGGCTAGCGAGCACCCCCGAGGATCCGCACCGCCTCAGCTCTCCCCGCGCTCTCCCTCAGGCGGGGAAAGGAGGCCGTGCGCCGCGGAGACGAGGTATTTTCTTCCACCGGCCCCGTCGCGTCCCTTGTGCAAGCAAGGCTGCGGTCACCAGCCCCGGCGGCTCCGGACTCTCCGCCGGGGGCCCCCCGCCGCGGCTCCCC
>WAAD01043393.1:0-15838 GCA_013389945.1 Fregata magnificens | reverse complement strand
AGTTTGTGGCAGCTTATATTCTCTTTTCTCTACAGGCACTGTTGATTCTTAAATGGGGTCCTCCCTAATGAATGTTAGCCATTAAAGAGTTGATAATTTTTTGAAGATAATAACATAATCTCCACTGTTACTGTAAAGAAACTCCAGAGAGGAACTAGCAAGTGTCCTAGGTGGCTATGTCAGCGTATATGAAATCTCCGTCACCTGGGGAAAGCCAATGTTCTCTCTCTTGACTGTAGAGAGAACTTAAATGACCCACTTAAGCATGTAACTACACATTTACAATTATGGTTCGATGATGTGAAACCCTGCCTGAACTAGCAAACCTACAGTAAGAATTCTTCACGTTCAGCAAACTCAAACGCACAGGTGAATGAAAAGGCAACACATAAAAGATGAAGTGAAGCTTCTTTCCAGCTAACAAGAATGAAAAGAGTACCCTAACTACTGCCAGTATATGACAAGAAGGTGTGATCTGAGTTTCTGTCTATTATTATTTGAGTGTTTTGGACTTTTCTTTCATCCTCCAGGAAGATAAACCCCAAATTCAAGTATTTGGGGAAATGAAGTTCCACATTTTGTTTTAGAATCCAGTGTTTCCAAGTTGATCAATTTAAAGGACCAGCACTTTAGTGGTGAGTAGCAATTAAATTGACAGACATTATCTACATTTCAGGGTTTCTAGGATCACCTCTGTGGAACAGCCTTGCCATTCTGATACCCCATGGCTTCCAAACTCTGAACTGGTTACCTTCTCAGGCTTCCCCTACCCTGAGGATGGCTGGTTTCCCAAGCCGAAGAACAACGACTTGGGACGTCTGAAGCAATTCCCTCATAAAGACTGCATTGTATGCCCAAGCTCTGGAACTTTGGTGGTCCCAAATCCCATAGCCTTAGTGGTTAAGTTGCTATGTGACTCAGCTAACACAAAAATGCAGGAGAAATATGGCAGGCAAGACTGTGCTTCACCAGAAGATTAATGAAAAGTAATACATTTTGGTTAAAAAAAAGAAAAAAAAAATCACTAATGCTAGGAGAGTAATGGGATCAGAATTTCTTTGTCAGTCTACATATATTTCTCCAGCCTGTTTCTCAAACTTAACTTTCTAGAAAGTTTGTTTTTTCTTCTGTTACATAGCTATTCACACTTGATATATCACAAGACAATATATGAGCTTTTAAATATATGAGCATTTAAAAAATTAACAACAAACCTCTGGTTTTCTGCACTGCATTCCATAACAGAAGACTGTAATGACAAGTGAAAATAGAAAAAAATTGTTTTGTCAGGAGAAAACAGGACTAATACTTAGATAACGACATTATCGGAAATAAGTTGAAAAAAATTTTCCAAACAGTTGCAACAATTAGTAATCTTACCTCACTTACTGCTTGCAAGGTTTTGTTGAACTCTGAAATTCTTTAAAATAAAAAGTTACCATTATGGGGGATTTTACTTATGTTCCTAAAGACAATTACAATATAACAAAAAGAACAAGAAATTACTGAAAAAAAAAGGCCAAACATTTTTTCAGTTGATCAGTGATTTTTTAAAATCATGCCAGTTCTAATATTGTAAAACCGCTTTTCAAAGGATTAAACATTTTAAAAGTTGCCTTTTATTAGTTACTCCACAAACTAAGTTTAAACCTCTCTCATCACATATTTTAACATCAATCCACTTCTTTAAAAGTTATTTAAAAGAGCAAAAGATAAATCTTAATGTTTCCTTTTGGCAAGCAATCATTTGGAACAGAATTCTAAATTTATACTCAAAGCCACAGAAACAGCATGAGTAAGAAATATGGATTTCTTCTACAAAAAGAACCTGTTGGCCAATTACATCTTTTAATTTTCAGGGTAGGTTTTTGGAATAGCAGCAAATATTCACTTATTCAAACCTCTCCTTATAAAGGCTGTGAAAGAAGAAACTACACCAAAATAAAAATACAGATATGACTCCAAGAATACATATTAAAAACAATGTAGCTATGAAAATTCTCTTAGTAATTTCCTAAGAGACAGACCAAATCCCTGGAATTATAAAACCCATTTATTCATTAAGAGCAGCAGTCAGACTGACATTCTCAACAATCCCCAGCTCATGTCCTCAGGTATTATTATTACTATTATTATTATTATTACTATTATTAGTATTACTAACATCATCAGCATATAAACAACAAGGCCTTTGGGCCTTTTTGTGCCCCAGGGAAACTAAAGGACCTAAAAGGAAATCAGCAAGTGTACCATTTCCTAAAACACACTCCAGTGGTACATAAAACAAAACTAAGACTATTCTAACCCATATGAACTTTATGTTAAAGAACAATAACTTAAAATTCCTGAAATTTTTAATTTATGAAGTGCAGGAATAATGCCAAGTGAAGAGTCTGCTAACCACATGCTAACCACACTTCATCTTTTTCAAATATAAACAGAGATTTCAGTCCTTATTCAAAATTACTTACCTCAATTCTTGTGGGGTAGGTGCTGGAATTGCAATTAATTTTGTAACTTGATCGCTGATGGTTATGTTATTAATCTGTTAGAAACAAAGACTCCATGGCTAAGTAAAAAGAGTAATTTTTATCCTTAAAAGAAACTTACGTTCATTTCACACATTTGAACAGTCTGAAATTCCAAAGATAAGAAGCATTTTCTCATGAATACACTTCAACAAATATTTACCATGACATTGTTGTCACAGCTTATGGAAGGAACTGGCTCACTGAATAACAGGATCTGATTTGTGAAAGATATGGGCAAGAAGATAGTCACCTCACCATATCTCATGTTGGAAAAAGAGGAATTTGTCTCAGTTTGCAACAAAGACAGCTTAGACCAGACACTGAACAAACTTTCTAACTGTAAGTACAGCAATGGGACAAGCTCCATAATAGACATAAGTAACAGCCAACACAGAATCCTGGGACTAAGAAGTCAAGAACTGAGGTGAAAGACATGGTAGGAATGATCTAAATATATATGATCTAGCCTTAGGGCCAGGGGATACACTAAGGCTTATCTGAAGGCCCTTTATAGGTCTGCATTCTTTTGTTCTTCTGGTTGCCGCCGTTACCGGTTATTTTTACATTTCATGCAAGCAGCAAGCACCATGAGGAAAACATCATCTAACATATATGGTATTGACATTACCTAAGAAATATTCTGCTAAAAAGTACAAGAGTTTCAAGAGACAGGAAACCCCTTTTTCTAATAGCTGTAGGTATAACATTAATACACTAGGACGGTTTCAGTAGGCATTATCACCACTGAAATGCGACACAATGCAGCGGCAGCTTTGCCAGGGGCCTACCCCTGCCCAAACTCAATGCTCCACGTGCACCTGTGCAGTAGCTCTCTGCGGTGATTTTGCTGACTACTCTCATGCTTGCAGAGATTGGCACGTGAAATCTCAGACTGAGTGCAGACAGGGATGTGTAGGAGAAAGATACAAGGTCCTCTACAAGCTAATGTCCTTTTTTTTTCGTCCCTTCAGTTTTCCATCTATAACAACCAAACATTCTCATCCTCACAGTATTATCTCCATACTGAATAATCTATATGGTCCTTGCTTTGCATGATATCGTTCTCTTAAACCTCTGTTGTGTTGTATAAGTAGACACACTCGTGTCACATAGGCCTATTGCAAAATTAGTAAGTGATTAACCACATCCCAAAAAGCATAGAATGATACCTTATTTATGAGAGTCTCAACATGAATTATTCCCAGCATGCAATCCAACTTAATTTATGCCCACACTGTTGCCATCTAATGATGCTCACCTTCTAAAGTAAAGTGCCTAAATTAATCTCCAAAGGAAGATCCTGTACGCCTAAATGTAGATTCTTAATTAGGCAGTTCCTCTCTCCAGACTTCCCAGGGCTTCCCCACTCCTTTCAGTGGCTATATAGAGAATACAGGCTCTTACTGTAGGAAGCTTACTTAGCTGGAATTCTAAAATTCAGCTGCAAAGCAGCTGTTTAAGAGAGAGAGAGTAGATCCATCCACTGCAAATATTAACTTGTAACACAAATTGTATTTGAAATAAAATAAAATTATAAAAACCATAATAAGAATCATGTTAGGGTATCAGTATTTTAAGTGTAGACAAAGAAACTAATTTCAACCTTCCTTAGAATAAAGTTTTAAAAGAAAGAACACTTACTATTTCTACATTTAGTGATGTGTTACTTCCTTCACTTGCCTGAAGTTTTACCTTGCCCACGTAGAACACTAAAACCAAAAGGCAAAAAAAAGTTATGAAAATCAACGCTAAACTACATGATGTAAAATTATTTGAGAATTTAAAAATTCACTGTCTTGTGTTACAATAGAAGGGAAATAAGAACACTTACACTAGCTTTTCTGATCATTCACTACTTTTGCAATTGTTCTTCTATCTCTTCACTTGCTATTTCCACAAATGAACTAGTCCAATAGCTTCATTATTTTCTGTAGATTTATTTTTGCTGCCTGCCTCTAAATTCCTTCAAGTTCTTTTTTTTTCCCTCAAAACAGAAAAACCGCACTGCACATTACTATTAATATAACTCCAACTCCCACAACGAGAATAAAATGTGTGGGTAAAGGCAAAGTGATACTCTGAAAATTATTCCCTTGGGGATTAAAGAACTTTCAGGATACCATAATTCAGAGCATCATTCAACAGTCCTTGAGAGCTGGTAGGCCCATTTTGGAGACAAAAAGGAACTTCTACAACACTTGTCTTCCTCCAGCGACACATTCAGTGCAGGTTATAGAGAAAGACCTGTACAGGAATGCATACATTACATCACCCAAATCATCTAGCAGTTTACTGTGTCAACCAGTAGGGAAACTTTAGAGAAGGGAGGGCAGATACTTATTCTGTCTCTTTCTAATCTATAAAGTACTCAGCATATGGCTACTTGGCAGAAGTGACTTCATTTTCTTAATTATTTCTCACAGAAGCCATTTATCAAAGTGTTTTGGAAGGCAGCAACATGTATCAACAAAATCTCCTTTTACTATGTTTTTGTTCACACACATAAAGGGAACAGCATTGCCCTTTCCATTTTCTTTTATTTGCCTGTTCTGCCACACTACACTTTTAAAATACACGCAGGCTTTTACAATAATTCTCCTAAACACTATTTCAACTTCTATTCCTGATAGACTTAGGCTCAATATGGCAGACATTATCATCTACCATAGCATACTAGTTTCTCATTTTCTCAGGTTTGTAATTCTGATCTGCAACTGTGTATCCTTGGATAAGAAACCACAGACCACAAATACAACAGACTAAACATTACTTTCAAATAAAACCCCTCACATTTTATATCATTTTTTAGAAGTTATACAAAATCTCTCTGAATTTGTAAGAAAATTTATTACAGAGCTGACTTTTACATAGCAACTAGAAGTTGCCTCATCACTCAGAATAGAAAATAGTTGGACGTGTTTTTTATAAGAAAGAAAGGAAAAAGAAACCACTAACCTGAAAAATTACAGACAGGTGTTATGTTGCATAAAATGGTTTCTCCTTCTATAGTTTTTTTTGGGAAAAAAAAAATCTAGTGAGTAAAGAAAGTTGAACTTAAACTCAGTACTGACAAACATACATATTTACAATAATTTCAATGTTTTAAATGTAAAGGTCTTTACCTTTTAGAAGCACTTTACATACTGTCTAGGCTTCACTTCTCTAGGGCACTTACCAGGACATTTTCCAAAACTTAGTATTCAGAGTGAAACATGCTGGTTTTGATTAATTAATTTTGAATAATTTTCTGTAACAGTTTCCACAGAAGACCTACATGCAAGTGGTCTCTATTTCTTTTTTAATCCAAATAAACCAGAAATCAGCATATCATAAATAAGCTCTTCAAATATCACAGTATTCAATTACTAGGTGGCATATTATCTGCTTGTGAGGATCCTACTACGGCTACTTATGATAGCATGAAACTAAAACCGTTCTACCTGATAGAATTCAAACTATGATGATAGCAAACACGTATACTCTCATCTAGTAGAACATGTCTTTAGCTAATTACAGCAAGCTTTTGGCTGCTCCCATATTTTTAATATTGCCTACACTGCCAAGAAATGACACTGATCCCAAATTAAGGGTACTGTAAACAGATGGCTCTTTTGTATAAAATCAAAATAAAGGACCAGAAAGATATTTGCATCTAAGAGAAAACTCCTACACTTGTTCATAAAAACAATGCGGAGCACAACTTTCCTTACCTAAACAGATAGATTGCCCTCCATTAATGGAAAAAAAAATGCTATTTGCTCTGCTGTTATCATTAGCTAGTACCAAATGAGATGGGAATTTTTGAATTTTTTTACTTTTCTGTGGTACAAACATTTGCCTGTTATAGCTTGATGCTTCATCAATTTTATTACCATTGACAAACAGCCATCAGAGGGTATGGATTGTGAGCTGGTGGCAATATTCAAATTATTAGAAAAAAAATACTTTTTCAGGCAGCAATTTAGATTTAAATAAATTTGCCTTCCCTTTTGTGTTGGTAGTTGTCAGTTGTCAGTGAAATAGTTATGAAAATTGTATCAGCACTTTTTTTTTTTTAAAAACAATCCTTAAAAAAATAAAATGTTCATAAATAACTGAATTTGTCAAAATTATTAACTACATAAAGAACAACACTACTTATAAAAACCCAACACAAAATCCAGGAGCGACACAAAAGTAAAGAGTAACATCAGCCTCTTTTTCTTTACAGAGCACCCATTTGTGTGCCACCTAGTCTTGCTTAGGGTCTGTGCAAGCCACCAAAATGCACAAAATAGATAAGCAGTGTGGACAATAAAACACTGGTCAAAAATCACTAGTGCTTCCAGCCCCCAAAGATCATCAGACAACATAGCTGCAACCTTCCTGCAGGTCACATTCACACAGTCAAATTATACTAGCCCATATGGCTCCAAGCCAGTTCTTCTACCACTTGCAGTAATTCAGTGCAAATACATTCTAATTGGTCTACCAGGCTCCTACATGGACAATAAAAAAATTAAATTCAGCCTACTCCTATAGACTGGACCTGCACTGAGAACATCATGACTGGATTCAGTCTGCTTCAATCTACTAAAAAGCATAAGGATTTTTTTTTTTAAAGTAAACATTGTCCCTGAGATTGTGTTTCTTATATCTTTGTGATAACCTGCTGCTCTGACTTACAAAATAACCAAACTCTTCTATACATGGCCATCTAGGCAAACATTGCAGAATTAGACCTTCTACCAGACTGGAGATCAATGTGAAGTAAGGCAGACTGCTAATATGACACACTGCAACACCAAGAAAAAAGATCCTATTAAAAATATTTGGGAGCAGACTTCCTGAACTCACACACACTTAAATTTTGAGGAGCGTAAAAGAAGATCAGGGGTGATATATGAATCCTACCTGGTGTTATGGTGGAGTAATAATCAGTGATGTTAAGAGCTTCTGTTAAAAAAAAAAAAAGTTTTAAAATCAAGTTTTCACATTTTAACTTAAAAAGCCTATGAAACCATTATCACAAAAATAAGTTTCCTAATTTCCACTTTAGACTCTGTCTTCCCACAAGAAGTGTAAACACATGACTATTTATACGGGAATTAAGTTACTTTCAGCATGGGAAATGAAAAAGCAGCATTCAGAGTGAGATCCATCCAATCAAATGTTTATGTCCCCGTATGAGCCAGTTACTCTAGGCTCCCTATTATTCATTGGAGGAAGTGGTGCTTTTAAAGTGTGATTCCCATTTAATCTATTCTACACGGGCACTTCAGCATAAGATGAATCATGTTCTAAAAATGTGCCTTTCTCTCCATTAAGTATGAAGAATAGCATGATGTCTAGCTCATACACAGACATGTTGGAATCTGTACTGATATGAGATGAACCTACTCCTTGTTTTCAAATGCAAACATCAGGAAAAAAAGGGGTAGCAAGTTCTTCTGATTGAGTCTTTACTGATCTTATTTGGCAACTGATTGCAAGCACATATATCATGGAAGTGTCTTTAGGGAATAGGGTGTACATTTTAGTTCTGTAAAATACTTTAAATAGTATCAGAAAGTATAGAAAACATTCTCTATAGATATACCAAAAACCTACATACTTGCTAAAAATAAATATGCCCAGTTTGGGCTTTGATAAGCAATGTAATATTTTGAATAAAAAAGAAAGTGTCAGTTAAATACACTTCAAAATTCTACCCATGCAGACTTAAAATACAGATTGGAGATAAATACAAATTTTAAGATCATTTAAGAAAAGAATTTGGACTGAACAAATCCCCGTTATTAAAAAAAAAAGGCAAACTTTCATGAATGCAACAAACATCTCCCTTCAGACCTTACTCTCTTCATGCTAATCCTCACCTGCAGTTTGTGTAGTCTCCTCTGAAGTCATATCTGAAGAAGAAAAATTAATAACAGTAAAAACAATAAAAATAAAATAAAAATCTAAAAAAATCTATAAAATTCTAAATCTAACTAAATCTAAGTAAGAGAAACATTAATAAAATCTTGCCTGAAGGATTAATAGAATAAGTGATAAAAGTAACAATAGAGGATTCTGGGGAAAAAAAAGAGAAAAGAAGTAAAAACTGTATTAATATGATATTTTATTTCTATGAATTTTGGAGAAAAAAGATCAAGCATGCAAAACTTCGAACAGGAACTTAGTATTATTTATCTAAGTTTCATTTTAAGAACAACTGCAGTGCTTGTTAAGAATGTTCACATTATTTCACTACAAATATTTGAAATAATGTTCACATTATCTTTTAAATCTGAGTATCTGAATACAAACACGTGGTAATCGGGTTCCATCAGATAAGTTCCTTTTATTGGTTTCATTCTTTTAGAAGATGCAGATGAACTTGGCATATCCAATAGCAATAACTGCTTAGCCCCAAGGACCTTTTCCTGCACGAACTCACAACACTCATGAGCAGAGATGATACGCTGGGTTTGGCAAACTGTCTCTCCAAAAAAGCTATTTTTGCCAGTATCCATATATAAATAAAATAGAGTGAGGACACAAATTTTTTTTCGGCTACATCAAAAGAAAAGAAAAAAAGGAAGTTACATTAAGACAATAGAAGAAAATTTAAAGATTGCTCAGGAAGGATGTGCTTAGTAAGCATATTTTAGGTGTCAGTGCAGGAATACAAAGTGATTAGAGGACCACTTTATATCACTCCAATATGACAACTTAGTGACTTTTTTAAAATGGGCCAGAGCAGCTTCATAACAGAAGAACATTGTGCTTTCCAAAATTCTTTACTAAAAGCATCACTGCCATTAGTAGAAGCAATATCTTAAGTATAATAAAGAAAAGTTGGTGGCTCTGCATAAAGATAGTTGCATATCAAGAAAAAAAAGCAATCTACTTCATTACATGGAAAGGGAAAATGAGCTTTTGCTTCTGATGTATTTATTTCAACTAGACTAGCCATTCTGAGCCTTTTCAAAAGTGCCCTCATAATTCCATACTCAGAGTAAAAGCTAAACATGTTTGGTTCTTAAGTAACAATCCTGAAGACAACTGATTTTCTAAAGCGACTAACAAGCAGCCAAAATATGAGGAATCAGAGTGAAACCTAAGTGCTGACTTCATCTGTATTATTTGGCTTGGTATAAACTACAACAAATATTGAATTGGCTGCAGTTGTTAAAGACGAAACATTCCCAGAGAAAGATTGTATCTGTAAAAGAACAAAAGCATGTGTTTGCGTCTGTTATTATTTCTTTTCTCCAGAGGACAATGTGTCAGTATATATTAAGCAAGAAAGCAACTGGCTTTCACGCAGCTATTTCTGTGTGTCTACATTCTTCATTTTTAAAAAATGTTTTCATAGATGATGTTCATCACCTCTGGTCCCAGAAGTTATTACAGTATCCTCTGTGTGTGTGTGTGTGTGTGTGCGCGCGCACGCACACGTGTAGCATACCACACCGCATCAAATGACATACGGACATCTGCTAGGGTGGGAGGAGATGTAAGGGAACTCTCCCGCTACAGTGTTCCTCCTCTGCCATCTCTGCAAACTGTTCACTGTTTAGATTACTGGACAAAAGGCTCCTGATCAAGCAACTTGCACCTACTTCATCCCCAAGCATCACTGCCACAAACCGTGAGTGATCCTATAAGGTAAGCTATTTCACTACAAAGTAGAATGAAGAAATTAGTTTTCTCTTCAAAAAATAAACAATGGAAACATTAAATGTTGGAACTCATTTACATTACAACTTTTCTGCATTACCTCAGATAAAAGCAGATTTATCTAACAGGAAATAACAAATATTGCAGTAATCAGTAAAGTCCTGATTTTCTTACCAGAAAAGGTTGTTGCAGCTGATTCTCCTGAATTTGCAGCTTTTGTTTCAGACAGAAAAAAAGAAGAGGTTAAAAAGGACCATAACGAAGTTTCAGACACATACATAACCATCCTCAGCAGCCTTTCCTTACATTATCAAAAGTTTACTGTATTCACCAGAAGAGGGCAACACCTGCTTATCAGAACACTTCCCGGTCGTCAAAAAAGGCAGATGTAACAATCTCTGATTTAAAAAATTACAATTTTTATGAATTCAAATAGAATTCAACTGAAGGCGATTTCTTTTCAACAAATAATGGACAGTTTGCATTGTATAATGTTAAGAAAACAAAAATCATTGACCCAAGATATGTGCCAAGCTAGCCTGAAAGCTGAGTGTCTTGCTAATTCCGGGGATGGGAATCAAGCATACATAACAAGATGGCTGTAGTTGGGCATGAAGAACTCTTCTCAGACTTTGTATAATAACACTGAAACTTGCCATTTCAAATTTATCACATACATATCTGTTCTCTTTTCTATCCTGCAAAAAGCAGCATTACAAAAAGCTAATTAATTTCAAGTTTGAACCTCTGATCTTGATAGGAGCCAGCCAACTATTTACATAGCAAACACTAGCCACTAAATCTTTGATGTCGTTACAGTCAGTATTTTGATCAAAAAGAAATTAGGAAATTTGATATCTCATTCACATAGCAACTTCAAAGTTAGCCCTTTCATTTGCTAAGCGGTTTTTGACAGTGCCACGGACAAGTCAGGTCACAGTTATCACAGAAATATAATCTAAAGAACAGCTGGCTGCAAACGTGAAACAGTATTTAAAAAAATATACTTAAGGTATTTCAACATCTTCTCTCAAAACTCAGAAGTCATCCTATAATGTTACTAACAATACACTAATTATACTGTAAAGCCTTTCCTACTTTTGTAGAAGAGTTAAGTCGGAGATACCAAAAGTCTCTGCAGAAACCCAAATTTTTTTGGTTAAACATAGTAAACAAGGAGTTTCTGAAATGCTAACCACTCACATGATTCCTTGCTCAGACTATTTTGCTTGCCTTACTAAAACTAGTAATAGCTTATTTCCAAAGGATAAACGTAAATATAATTTCTGCAATGAAAGGAGAATCGGAGTCATCTCAGTGACCTTATTTTCATTTTCTCTGGAAAATTACTGATGCTATTTGCACCATGAAATATGCTAATGAGCCACAAGAATGATATGGGTAATTAATTTGCAAATATCTACATATTCTTAACTATTTCCATGAATTAAAAACAGCAGCAGCAATCTTCCTACGCACTTTCTAAAATACAAGAACAATCGGGAAAAAATTACACAGAACCCCCATATACCTGTTAGCTGTTTTTTAGCAGTTTCAACTACAAAGAAGATTTTTTTAGAACCAGAAGTTTTTATATATATTTGTACACACACATATATACACACACTTTTTTAAACACAACCAATTCAGATGTGCTACTCAACTCAAGTCTAGCTGGTTTGCAAAACTACTTTGCATCCATCAAGAAATGTGTGTCGACTCTTTTCGAAAGCTGGAAGTTGAACTCCTTTGAGTTAAATTTTTCACTCAGTTTACCACTTTTATACTTATGGAAGACACAGACTAGGCTGTGAGCTTTCCCACTGCCCTTCCATTGCCAACATCTTCAGAAACACTTCCAGCACATTCGCTTGAGTGAAAATGAAGTAGGCTAAATAGCAGCAATCAAAAATGTAACAGGTACACACAACTGTGCTTTCACACAGCTATTTTTGCAAAAATGTGGAAGAGAAATGCTGATGAATTATTCAAGAAGTGAAATTTTATTAATACAAAGAGAAACAGAGAAATTAAACAAAAAAGAAAAAAAAGCAGGGGGCAGGAGAGTTGGGTAAGACAGGGATGCTTTCTTCCATACATATTTACAAATTACATGAGATACTTTGAGAATACATCCACATCATGACATGCATATACATCACACGGACGCTCACGTGCCCAAGAGCTGCACCACCAAAGAACATCTAAACAATGAGCAGATAGATCAGGCTGCCAGAAATGAAGTGGCTCAGGAGAACCTGGACTGGGAATGAAAAGGTGAGCTACTTCTAGCTCAATGGGGCCTATGAAACATGTCCCTTGGGACACCTAGGGAGAGATGCAACATACAGATGGGCTCTTGATCAAGGTGTGGATCTGACAGTTGAAGCTATTGCACAGGCTACTCATGAATGTGAAACATGTGCCATAATAAAGTAAGCCAAGTGACTAAATTGTCCCTGGAATAGGAGATGGTGGCTGGGCTATCAATATGAGGAGGCCTAGCAGATCGATTACATCAGACCGCTGCTGTGAACCTGCCACGAAGGCAGGTGCTATGTGCTTCCCGTGGTGGAGGCAACTAGCAGGTGGCTAGAAATGTACCCTGCAGCCTATGCCACCACCCAAAACATATCCCGGGCCTTGAATAACAAGTGGCAACACAGCACGACATACAGTTAAGGCATTGTCACCTACTTCAGCACCCTTGATAGCTGAGACCCAGGCTGTTGGGGCAAGGAGGAAGAGATATTCTCTTCAAGTCACTGAACCTGGTGGGACACTCTAGCCACAGCCACGATGCAGGCCCACAGGGTTGCGGAGGACAACAGATTCTCTTTGAATTGCTGGAGCTGGTGGGACAGTTTCTCCACAGTTAGTGCCTTGATATCCAGCCAGTCCATCATCACCAAGGTGCGTACTGTACTAACGTCTGTCACATGGCCCATGTGCAGTGGATGTCATCCAGATCTTTAGGGACCTGGTTGTTGTCTAGGTTCCTGTAGACCACCTCCACCACTGCTGATTCCCTCAGGTACCAGCCACCTTCCTTCTTCCATCAGTGGTGGTCCACTTGCACCAGTAGTGTACGAGACCATCCTCGGACTCTGAATCCAGTGATCCAAGTTCAAATCTCTGTGGGACCTCCATTAACCAACCGGTTGGGGATGACACACAGGCAAGTACTCTGAGGCAGCAGATTCCTGGATATCAAGGCGTGTGGGAGAATTTGGGCAGGAGCCTAGAGCCACCTCTGATGGCCTGGGAGTTTACACCTGAACAGGCATGGAATCCTGTTGAAATGGCAGACCACTTGAAGGAAGAATGTCTCGCTTACATTGCAGACAGACAGAGACTTTTGGTGTTGTGTTGGGGCCTGGCCTATACCCACCACCCTGAAAGGAGCAAGAGGGTCTCTGAATCTAAGGACATACAAATGGATGCTGTGGCTAAACCAGAGACGCAACCCTAACCATAGTAGTCACTCCTGCAGTCAAGAGGAAACGATGGAAGTGGCGGCTGACCCAGTTAGTGGAGGAAGAAGCTCCTCTTGAGTGGATACAGGAAGAAGACTCAGAAGAGGCAGCCTGCTCTGCAGCAGGACAACCACAAGAACAGGAGGGGGAAGTGACAGAAATCATAGAAGAGACAGAAACCACCCAGTCCCTATTCCTGAGCGAGCTGCGAGACATGTGCAAACACTACAGCTGCCAGCCAGGTAAGCAGATTGCTGCCTGGTTGCTCCAATGCTGGGATACTGGGGCCAACGATCAGGAGTAATAGAGTACATGAGAGCTTGATGAGATGCAAAGAAATGTCAGTTCATTTTTGTTGAATGTCATACACTGCATGAAGCTAAAAGCAGCAACTCTGAAATATGGCAGGATGAGTACATGGAAATGAGATTAATTGCACTACGTTTAATTTTTCAGGAGTTTTCCTTGAAATTAACTGTTAGTTTTAGTTTATTTGCATCCTGGGTAGAAATTTTCTCATGTAAAAGAAAAGAGAGAGAGAGAGAGAGAACCAATATTCTAAGCAAAATAATACACATCTATTAAGTAAAAAGCAGAAGTAAAAAATTACACCTTCATATGTATCAGCCTACTGAATTTAAACTATTTCAGTAAAGACAAAACCAAGTTACATCAAACATCTCGTTTGAGACAACTAGGATTCTGCCTACAGAAAAATACAATTGGTTTTTTTAACATCTAGCACTGTATGAACTTCACAGATCATGAAAATTTGGCTATAACCTTAATTTTTACAGTCAATTTTCAGGAAAATTAGAACTTCTCACTATATGGTAAGTCCAGTTAAAATACATGATCCTATAAGGTATGTGTTCTAGAGTTCTTATGTAGAGGTGTTGTTACTTTAACATTGTACAGTGATTAGGTATTATGGCACCTATAAAATTATTTTCTTAACACCTAGTGTGAGTTTAGGGAAGATCCTTAAGATACAATACCGACTTTAAATAATATGCAGAACTGAAGCAGTAGTCAGATCAAACTGTTCTGT
Organism: Fregata magnificens; assembly: GCA_013389945.1. Classification (NCBI taxonomy): domain Eukaryota; kingdom Metazoa; phylum Chordata; class Aves; order Suliformes; family Fregatidae; genus Fregata; species Fregata magnificens. The sequence goes on along the minus strand of WAAD01043393.1, from coordinate 1,136 downwards.
ATTGCTTAAACAGTAAATAGTTTTTTTAAGGTAGAATGGGGTGAATAGAAATAATTGAGTCAATTCTACATAAAGTGGACTTTCCATTAGAGAAGAAAGTATCCTTCCACATGTGGGCAAACTGGCTTTCCTACAGCAGGAAGTGAATTCCACCTCCAAAAATTTACCTGCCACTGGTCCTGTCTTACTAAGTGGTTAACACCTTGTGCAAAAGCCCTTATCTCCAACCAAAGGGCCCTGGAGGAAATTAAATTCTCAAAAGGAACCCACCTCTTGAAGTATGCAGCATCTCACAGAAAAGACCACCACACTGCTTCTTCCACTCACTAAAAAACCTAAATAAATCTGCCTGAGGAATCTGACCTTCAGGTCTTTCTCACATACTCTTGAGGAGTCAGTGTAGACATAGTCACTGTAGACAAACTGCATTTCCCATCCTCCATATCCCTTCAACATGCTTTGTGAATTTTTGAGAATACATGTAGTATCCTGACGTAGGTAAGAAAATTGTCTACTAACGTGTTTAGTACTGTAGGTTAGTAAGAAAATAGTGAACTCTAAAAATGCCAAATGCCTTTAATAACAAATCCAGCAGTACAGGGAGCAAAATAAGCTAAATACAAGCCATGAATATGGAGCTGGCAAATGCAGCAAGTGATGATGCTATGCATAATCTGAGGGGCACTTTTTTCTGGACACAAATCTAACCATGACTTCCCTTACAGCGCAATATTCACATGCCTACAGTTCCTAGAAATTATCCGTGAGAATGAGACTTGTCACTGATCAAGGTGCAGCATTTAGTTCACTAACCAAGTCTTTCACCAGAATCACCTTTGCATACACAAAGGGGGAAGGAGGAAAGTCTGTCATACATTATTTAATTTCACTTACATTTGTCAACCCTCCTCCTTTGTTGTGTTTAAGAACTAGAAAAGAAAGTGAATACGGTTTATTTGGAGAAGGATTAAAGTCCAATCTAAAATATCCCTAAAGTTGACATGTAAAAAGGAAAGTAAAATAACTCAAGGTGTGCTAGTTACAAGCTAACAGAAAATTTATTTCCCTTAGGTTGTTTACTATCGATAGTTAGATAGATAGTTAGAGCTCAATAGTTGTGATGACAAAGTGGAGTG
>WAAD01043382.1:5527-20778 GCA_013389945.1 Fregata magnificens | reverse complement strand
GCGCAGCCCTTACCCAGGGAGGAAGGGAGGGAGCTGGCCGCTCCGAGGGCCCGTCTGCTCCCGCCGGGGCGCGGGGTACCCCCAGGGCACACCTCCGCGGCCAGGTCAGCTCAACGCCCCCCCCTTCCCCGCCTGTTCCAACGGGAGAGTTTTGTCGTGGTTTTCATTGCAAAAGCACGATCTGTTTTCAAGAAACCGCATTAAAATGTCTGATTGCTCTCCTTAAAGCATGAAGAAACGTCCCAAAGTAGCTTTTCACTAGCTCACCACCATCTTTCCTCCTCTCCTGCTCCTTCCAGTCTTAGTTTTGTGGCCCTGAATGAGTTGTGCCTCCAAGTATTGAAGAGAGTGGCTCTTTTCTTTCTTTTTGAAGAGTCAAGGAAAAGAAAAATCCATTTTAATGAAGAAAATCTTCTCAACTTAAGGCACAATATAATCCCTTGTATAGCTCAAAGTTCCCTTAAAAGTGTATGTTTCTATCTTAAAGAAGATCTTAAAATGTGCTTTTTGTTTACTGGGTCTAGGTTTTAAAAACTTGTCCTTTGAAGATGGTTACTACAAAGGCTTTCACACACACAAAGCATACATGACTGCTTCTACATTTATCCCTAGGGAAATATATTCATCACTGGGGGAAGTTTCTGTTAACATTCTCTGGAATCTCCCAGGCAGTCACGGAATAACTTGTTTGCAGAAAGGGGAACACTGAAGGAATGCCAATGCTAGACTGATTTTAATTTTTTTTTTTCTCTGTTGCCTTTTTTTTTTTTTTTTTTTTTTTTCCCCGCTTGTATTTGCTCTTCTACTGGCAAAGTGGGTGATTTCTAGCTTTGGTAAAAACAATGGGGATCCTAGTCCTCTCTTTCTGTCCCCTGCCACCTATGTTAGTCTGAGTTGAGAGGCTCTCCAGACCTGACAGACTTTGTGTAAGCCGTAAATTGCAGGACAGTTACCAAGATGGGTTGCAAAACAGAAAGCTGTTCAGCCAGTTCCTGGTGTTGTGCTATAGAATGGTGTAAGGAAACAGCTATAGTATTCCTCTGAATATCTGTTAGCCTGTGAAAACTGGAGGCTGTCACCCATTGGAGAATTGACTTAGATGTGGGGTTTTTGGCACCATATCATTGCTGGAAATATTTACTTATGCTAAAAGACAATTTTGTTGGCATGCAAACCATTAAGATTTAGACTTACGTACACACTGATGTTTATTTCTGTTCTTCCAGATATTGGTCATATGATATTTTGTATTTTTGGCAATGAAGAAAGGCTCCGTAAGAAAAGCATTATGTAGAAAAACACAGATGTCGGCTTCTCGGACACCTAGTCCAATGTCTCCTGTGAGTTCAAGTACCAGATCGCCATCTCCTCTTAGCCAACAGACATCTCCATCTGCTTGCAAAAGCACGCAGCGGAGGCGCCAACGACGTGATATTACAGCAGAAAATGTAGAAGCTGCTTTTGAGTCTAAGTTTCATAAAGGTATTGTATAAATAACTGCTGGTATAAAAGTACGTACTAGAAGCATAAAGAGCCAATGTTCTGTGAAATGTATGATTAAAGATGTATGATCTGTTGGAAAGAACCCTGAATTTTTCATCTTTTGGTACTCAAATGTGGAAATTATAGTAATGAACGCTGTGTAGAATAATGAGACTTTGACTCCTTACATTCTGTGCCAGGTGGAAAACTGGCAAAGGGAGATGCATACTGTGCCTTTTTCAAAAGGCTATACCTGCTTACTCTTAACATGTTATTTCCTGTAAATGCTTCTGGTGTGCTGTTTCTTCTCATGCCTTGTGGGGGGGAATAATTTTCAATGTTTTCCCAGTATTCAGTGTGAAGTAAAAGGCTAATATAAAAATCACCAGTTCTTTCACTACTGAAGGTAGTTTCTCTGTTTAATTTCAGATGAAAATGGTGTTAGTCCAGGAGTTAGGTACATTACTGAACCCCTTATAAAAGGTCTGTCAAAACAGGAAAACTTGGCATGTATCAGCTCACTGAATCTTTCTTCCCCAAAGGATGGGGACAAGAAATTTAAGGTAAGTTATTGAAAATAACTGGTAATTAAACAAAATTAAAAATTCATTTTGATTTATTTTTTAGTAAAGGTCTAAATCTAAGTGGATGTAAACAGTTATATTCTAATTATGTTAGCCTGGTTCTACAAGCAGCTTCTTTTTAAAAAAAAAAAGTCAGTGGAGACTTGTGCAAAAGAAAAAATTTTGGATCAGAATGAAGTTTAGAACGTCATGCATTTGTGTAACTTTTTAGCTTTTGGGTTGTGTGTTTTTTTGTGTTTGTGGGTTGGTTTTGGGGTTTTTTTTTTTTTAGTGGCATTTTCCCTTTTGTGTAGATGAGACTGGTCTCCTGTAAATTTAAAAGCCAGTTTTCCTTTTCCAATACTATAGAAGACTGTACCTAAAGCAGGGTTTTGGAACGCAACAGTGAAACTGTGATTAAAAAAATGTTAGAATACTTTGTATTTTTGAATGAATAGGTGGTTGTTAAAAATAGAAATCTGCCTTTCTCTTTTAAAAAAAAAATTAATAAAGCTGCAATGCTAATGGATTAATTTTCTGCTCTATAGTACATAGAAAACTTGGAAAAGTGCCCTAAACTAGAGACACTAAATCTTAGTAACAACCAAATAGAGAAGATTGAGAAGTTGGATAAGCTGATGAAGTTGCGTGAACTCAATTTGTCTTGCAACAAAATCAAGTAAGCAGAAACACTAATGGTTTTGGTAAGCCTAGATATAATAAAGCTGACGTTTTCCTATTGTTTAAGTGAGTTTTCTCACAGGTGTGAACAGTTAAGGTGAATTTCCCATCAGTTGTATATCAAGGCTAACAGGCTTTGGTGGGATCTTCTTAAAAAGACCTTCTTAGGTATTAGAAGGATAAATAGTTCTGGGAGGTGCTGTTAGTGTACTGTGGCTGCAGTTAAACTTGTTTTCCTAGGAGACCAAGCCAGAAATGCACGTTTCCAGATGCCATAATAAAAAGTGCACAATAACCCAATTAAATGCATTAAAAATTTAAAGTTTTACTGCATATTATTACAGGTAAATACAAGGAGTTTTCTTTTAGGAGAGCAAGCTGAATGGGCTTGGTCAGGCAGGCTGTAAACTCACTAAATTGCTTTTTCACTTTCACTGTTTTGACAGTCTGGTATCTTTTCTGAGTGGTATAAAAATGTTGAAGGGTAATGGCTCATGCAGTAGCAAAATTCTTTGTTTCCTTTAATTTTTCTGTTAGTGAATTATGATCTTTACATGAAACTGACTTTGCAGTAGAGAAGCTGCAATTTCAGTTAACAGTAGGAAGTAAGCAAGACACTAGCATTTCTACACATTGCATTTGCACAACTTCCTCTCTCAACAGGAATTGGAAAGGTCAGAGTAGCTTTTAAATACTGCTGTATCTTTTCAGACTTTAGTTATATACAGTTGGTTCCTACTCAAAAAATAGCACGGTCACAGGAGCACATTCTACTGTATTTTGTTATAATGCTCATATATTTAGGTAAATGCCCAAGTCAACTAAAACCTAGTATGTTTTCCTCATTAGCTATATAGTGTTTTAATGAAAACACTAAAAAAATGCAGTTCTGCACACTGTCACTTTACAGTTGATCCTTCCTTTGTGTGGAAACATGTATGTAGACGTGGGGCTTAGACACATGGTTTGGTGTGCACTTGGTAGTGCTAGGTTAATGGTTGGACTCAATGACCTTAAGGGTCTTTTCCAACCTAAATGATTCTATGATTCTGTAGGGGGGAAAAAAGAAAAACCAAACCCACCCAAACCACCTTTATTTCGGTTCATGTGTGTCCCATAATGTTCTCAGGAGAAAAGCAACAAAATTTCCATATAAAATGGAATTACCACACATTAAAATAATTTTAATATTAAAATTAAGAGATGTAAAAGTACAGGTTTTGCCACACTGAGCAACAAAGTCTTCCTGTGAGATTATTTTTTTTGTGTTCATGTAGTAGTTGGAAGTAAGCTGGTGTAACTTAATTTGAATTGTGAGTTCATGGCAGTAAACAACTGTTTTTTGCTAATTTCTTGGATGATAATTATTTGAGACAGATTTTGCTGTGGTTTATCCATAATGCCTCAGTTACACTGTAAATTTACTATGCTTCATGATAAGTTATGTTTTTCTTCTTATTTTCAGTAAAATTGAAGGTATAGAACATATGCAGAATCTACAAAAGCTGAACCTTGCAGGGAATGAGATTGAGCATATTCCTGTGTGGGTAGGGAAGAAACTGAGATCCCTGCGCATCCTTAATTTGAAACAGAATAAAGTATCATCAGTAAGTGATTATAGTTTATTATAGGAAAGATAATTGTTCAGAATCTTTTAATGAACTAGTACATTTACATTGATTGACTTACCCTGAATAATTGCTGAGTGTCTTTCTACAAAGTCTGTTGTGAAATACAGTCATTGTGAGCCTAATAAAGTTGTTTATCAGAAAAACTGTCCTTCTGTGCCAGGTATTCAAAGCATAAACCTCTATTATGTTGTTCAGGAAAGCGTAAGTTTTTGGAAACTTAGGAAAAACTTGGTGAAAAGGTGAAGACCCTTGCATGTTAGGTGGTGTCCCTTATGATAAGTTAATTATATGGTTTTGGAGACCTGCTTATATTTTGTATTTAGGACATGACTAGATTTACTTCTGTGGTCTAGGTTAATTTCCATGTTTTGCAGCTACAAAAGGGTGTCTATGAAATGAAGTCCCTTAATACAATTCCTGAAGGAGTCATGCTACTTAGGAGGAGAGATGAACCAGCTTGCTTTGAGTACTCCTCATGATAAAAGCTTCCTTTTCTTATGAATAAGTTTGGGGGAATGGAAGGCTATATATATCCACAGGCCTTGTTATCTTGAAGTTTCTGAGGTCAAGCTTGATGAAATTTGCCCTCTGTGCAGTAGTATTTTTTCATAGAAGAAACAATTTGATTTTAGGAAGTTACTTTAGTCATAGAACTGTGTATTTTGGTAGGTTTTTGGAGATTCCACTTTAGCATAAACGTCAAAATAGATTGTTTGAGATGGACCTAACATAAAAAATTCTCTACAATCAGAAATTCAGTAATGGGGGGTTAATTGTTCTTGGAAGGATGTCTAATCATTGTTCCATTTGTCTTTGATTTAGCTCCATGATATAGCTAAACTAAAGCCTCTACAAGATCTGACTTCTCTATACCTTGCTGATAATCCAGTTGCAAGTCTGCCTCACTACCGCTTGTACACCATATTCCACCTGCGAGCACTGGAAGACTTGGATGGACAGCCAGTGACAAATCATGACAGGCAGGAAGCTCTTGAGAGGTTTAATTTAGGTAATAGTAATATGTTAGAACTAAAGTGAATGACACAATTTAAGTTTAGAAGGAAAAGATTTTCTATTTTAATTTTTCTATTATTTTGTTTTTCAGAAGAGATAGAAAAATTAGAGAGAGAGTTGGAAAACACAGTAAAGGAGATGGAGAATCTTAAACTTAGCCAGTCCAAAGTGCTTGAGCAACTTCACCATCAAGATGAGGTCAACAAATCATTAAAAGAAAAGACTTTGCAACAGAAACAAAGCTATGAAGACCTACAAAGGGACCTGGACACGAAAAATGAATTGGTAAGATAATCACTTCCACTAAGTAAATATTTGGAATAGTTTTGTTGTCAGAAACAGAGTTGTCAATGTGAGAGTTCAAATGGCTGGAGATTCATGTTTAAAATAGAGAGACAAAACTTAGGCACTTCAACTTTTTAAAGAGTGATTATTCCTTGACTAGTAGTTCTTCAATGTTCTTTCTGTGGAAAAGAAGTAAGTATATTGAACCAGCAATCAGTATCCCTCTCATAATTTATGGTTTATAGTAACTTATTTGTTTGTCTCTAGTAATCTTTTGTTTGTTTAAAATTTTGCCAGTTGATGAAAGGTGAAGTATTGCCTAGCTGCTAAATTGGTGATGTACTGAATCTCCTGCGTTGTCCGGACTTTAAAGTGCTGCTGCAATAAGGGAAAAGGTTAAATGCTTTTACAAAAACAAGGTGTACATAGAAGTTGTATGTCAGTAATACCCCTTGATTATCATTTTGGGTAATGTCCATTAGTTTACTTGTACTTTATTCACATCACCCTAAAATCTTAATGTTTGACAAGTATCTTTTATTGGTAGCAATAAAATGCAAGATTTGTGTGGTGGTCCTGGAAAGAGCCCTATTGACTTGAGGGTTCTTGGTTGTGAATGACCTGATGGGAACTTAATATATGGGTTTTATCTTACTTGTTAGACTTGTCCCCTAAAATTTTATCCTTCAGAATCTCTATAGCTAATATTTCTGTAGCTGTTTCTTCTGTGAACGCACACACTAACCAGTGGCCTATTTCTAAAATGTAGTTTTCAGTATAGTGAGATTTAGCAGCATATATTTTGCAACTTAACCCACTCTTATCCTTTGGATGACAAACTTGGCTTGCTTCTTTCTTCCTTTAGCTGGTGTATTGGTTTGTCACAGTTCCCTTTCCGCAGAGCCTTTATTCCTCACTAAAGGTAGCCCTACTGTGCTCCTGGGTTGCATGGTTATTTTTCTTTCTAGGATTTATTTGCATGTTTACTAAAGTAGGAACATTTGTATAAAGTGTTGCAGTGAGACTTTATATTCACTGTGGGTTTTGGATACAATTTTCTTGATTTGTCTTTTTTTTTTTTCTTCTTTTCTCTGAAACACAGTTAATTTTTGCATGACAAATATCTGTTTTTAAAATCTTTCCGTAAGCCTTTCCTTTATGCCAGTCTGTTCTATTCCTTTTCCTCCATTAGTCCTGCTTTCCACTATCTATTGGAGTTTTGCTGCATGTTCTCCCTCAGGTATTCAGTGTGAAAAGTTGATTTAAAAAGAAATCACATGATGGTCCTTTATTTTAAAAAAACCTTCAAAACCAAACTAGTGCAAGGTTAAGCTAAAATGAAATGCATAGCCTCTATACACTTGGCAATTGAGATATTTTGTTTCTTTTACAGACAATGAGTGTTAATAGTTCTCACTGCTTATTAGTAGCAGTAAATACATTCATTATTTGGTGTAGATTTTGCTACAGGATTGTACCCAAATTATTTTTTTTCCTAAATTAGTGACAAATTTATTTTCAAACCTTTGATCCATGTAAACTTAAAAGGCCTTTCATGTGATCGTTTGTGTTATATTAATTGTGGGGTTCTTGTCTACTATTAGTCGTCACATTGTATCTTGTAATAAAGTTGCACTTTGTGATATTCTTGATCCAAAATACACCATCTTAACTTTTTCTGATGTGAGCTTTGTTTCAAAGTTAATGTTGTTGCCCTGCTCTCTTCTGAATTGAAATGTATGTGATAATGATGACACTTGAATGAATGCAACTTACTTTGTTTACTGGTTTATTAGTTAAAGCAGAAGACAGTGGAGCTAACCCGAGCTTGCCAGAAGCAGTATGAATTGGAGCAGGAACTGGCATTTTATAAGATTGATGCAAAATTTGAGCCATTAAATTATTTTCCGTCAGAGGTAATAATTTTAAAATAATGGATCTTTTCATTGCTGTTTCTCTTGCTTTTCAGCTTGGAAAATAATCTATATTACTATGAAGTCTAAAATAGTAAGAAAAATTCCGCCAGTTAAATATCTGCTTGCATTACCCGTTTGCAGCAAACTGATCATACCCCAATTGGGTTGGTTTGTTTTGAATTCCATTGTCAAATAACAAGAATGTTGAAGGCCAAACAAGTCAAGTGTAGTCTGTTTTCTTCTAATTATTCTAATTTCAAATTGGTTTTCCTTTTTATGGTTAAGAGAGTTAAATGTGCATTGTGAGTTGACTGCAACCATACTTCTGAGATATATAAAGGCATATTGCTTCATACATTTCAGGATGTTGAACTTGATAATGTACCTGGTGAAAGCCCATACATTGGTAAGGCCAGGTATAAAAGAAATATATTTATAAGAGAAGGCTACATTGCTAACAAAGCTCAGCAGATGGAGATTGGAAAAATGCAACTAGATGAAGATGACTTCTATAGGAAACCCCAGCTGAAATTGCAGCTCCAAAGTCTAGATGAACTACTACAGGGTAAAGAAAAGAAGATTCATTCAGGTAAAATCTTAATTTTTATCAAATAAAAATTAAAAAATATATATATCAATGTAGTTTATTCCACTGATTAAATGCTTGACCCATATTTGACATAAGAATTGCAATAGTGTGTCAAAAGCTGTAAGTGCTGTAATTTCTAAACACTGTACTTGATGCATTTTTGGGTCAAAACCACTGCAAGTTCTTTTTGCTATTATTTTAGGATAACTCAGGATAAAAGGATCAAATATTATGAAACCTCCCTAGCATTCTCTTTTCAATATTTAATGCATTAATTTAATTGTATAAGACTAATTAAAAAAACCAGACATACTTTTTGAGAAATGAGCATGTATTAGCTTTGATTACCACTGTTTTAAGAAAATGCATTCCAATTAACATGTTAACAGAAAACATGCATATCAATGTTATACAGAATATTATAATGTATTTTGTGGGGTTGTGGGTTTTGGGGTTGTTTTTTTGTTTTTGTTTTGTCTGCAGCACAAAGAAGATTAGAAGAACTGCAGAGTGCAATAGAAAATGCGGAGCAACAAGTTTTGAAAGTAACAGGGGAACTGCAACAACTGGAGGATGCTCTGGCTCAGAAAAAAGTATGCAAAGAAGTTGCTACATGACTAGCAAGGGAAAGTGTTCAAAGGAGTGTCGATGTAGAAAATATAACTGGTTTTTTTCCCCATTCTTTTTTTAAAGGGGCCATTGTACATATGTAAATCCATTTGTCATGCATCAGAAGAATCTTACAGGTTTTAGATTGCGTGTTTATAAATAAGCTGTCAGAGTTGTAGTGCAATTAATTGCATCTAAACATGTTCCATGTGATGCTGCTGCTGATCGTTGACTTCCCCCAGAATGCTTTGGAAGAACATAAATATAGATTTGAATACTGCAGTAAGTGGACAGTTAGGGGTCGCTGCATTATGCAGTAGGAGACTTGGATTTGAATTTGAACATGTTTTCTTGGTTCCAATAACTGTAAGCTTATAGCTCCTTAAAGGCTTAGTAGGCAGAGCAGAAAGTAACAGAGTAATGGCACAACATCATAAGCAGTGCTGGTGACATGACATGCATGTTCATGAGAAAGGAAGTTTTACGTGAACTACTCAATATAATTGTATGGATTGAATATATTCTGATTTATCAGAAAAGGCCTTTCAGGTAGGACTATAACTGTGTAGGTTTAGTTGTGCAGCTAATAATAAGCAATGTAGCTACATAAATGTTTTCAAATAATTCTTGCTGCCAATTATCAGTATTAAACTAAAATTGTATCTTCCATTTCTTCAACAACTGTCATAAAGTATTGTTATTTTTAGTCTTTATACTTGCCTTAAAATCAATGACCAGGATCTTCTGTATTCTAAGAAGTCGTAACTGTGGGAGGGGAAAAAAAGACATTCCAGATAGTCGTCTTAAGACTGCAAGAAGGAATTACACAAGAGGCTTTTGAAGTCTTGTTTGAGAACAAAACACTTTAGGATGATGGTCAAAATGAGGGTTCTGATGTTTCCTGGGATGGTAGACCAACGTTATGAAACTTCTAGTTACCATAAGCAAACTGTTTTTCTATTTTCTCTTTTTGAGAAAATCCTACGAGTTTTTGTTAGAAAATAAAGAAGATTTAAAACAATGAATAGATCATTTTTAGGCAACATGTTAGGCTCAACTGTCAGTCTGATTTAACTTTTAAAAATGTTCTTGATCAACTGTGTATTTCCAATTACACTGTTTTACCCAACCTCCTAATGCTATCTCCAGATATCGCAGGCCAACAAGGAAGGTCTTGAACAGCAGTTGAGTGAAAAGATACAAATCCTGCATCAGCTACACAAGGAAGCTTTAGAACTGGAAAAACAAAAGGAGAAACAGAAAAGAGAAATAGGGAAAAAACAGAAAGAGCTTGAAGACTTGCAGAGTTCTCTTGCTTCTGTAAATCCTGGAGATCCAAGACATGTAAGTAAAATGGAAATCTTAAGTTTTTATGTACTGCATATATTCACAAACTGAGAAATGTAGTAAAGGCTACTTTAACAGATTACCATTCAGTTGTGCCTATTTCATGAATTATATGTTCTTTTGCTATTTATCAATTTCTTGAGCTGATATAATTTGAAAAACACACAACTCCTCGCAAGTTAAAAAAACCAACCAAACAAAAAACCAACTTGGTAAAACACTTGGGCAACTAATTTTCAATGCAATTGCTGTACAGCACGTTAAGAACTAGATCTTTCTGCTTTGCAAAAACATGCTCTGCAGAGCCTTGGAGACAATTTCTGTGTAAGAAATCTTCAATGCATCTTTTTGTAGAATCTGGCCTTAAAGATTTTTAAAGGTCTGTATAACTGCTACAGGCCTATAGCTGAAGTCCTGCTTTGTCAGCTCTTGCATTGGCACAAAAGTCTGCTTGCAAGAGGTCAGCCTGGAAAAACTGTCTAGAGCAGCAGATGTAGCTGACCTGGCCGAAGTGGTGACAGCTTATATTAATATTGCAGCCTGTGAACTGCAGACAGCTGAAGGCAGCAGCAGCAGCTTTGGCTTCACGCTGTAGTCCAGCATCCTAAAACTAGAATCAATTTTCAATAAATAGTTGTAATTCTGAAAAGATTTATACTGCCTTTTTGGTGGGGACTAATGCCCTTTCTCTGCTGTCACACACAGTCCTGTCATTACTGATAGATTCAACAAGCTTTCAGAGGTACATGTTGCAGGGTTGGGGCAAAGCTGGATGCGCCGAGAAGAGAAGAGCTCTAGCTTGATAGTCTCCTTTTTTTGATCTCCAGGGAAGCAAGACTTTTGATTTCTGAGTTATTAACTGTGTTCAGGTACAGCAAACGTTTATAGAAACTTTAAATTAAAATGAAATGGAATTACTTTTTAAAATAGTGTTTTAAAAAAGCTTATATCTTTATAAATGAGAGCTTTTCAGGCCAGCTTGATGCTTTTAAGTATGAAAGAAAGGCTGTTTATGCCGGGCTCCTGTTTTCAGCTGAGGCCTGCAAGCACTTTTGAAAAATGCATTTGATTAATTTTTTTCGTTTTTTTTCCCCCTCAGCAGTTAAGGAATAGAAGGGCCGTGTGCGTTTCAGGCAGCATCCCTGCACTAACGGCCAGGCCCCTTGCAGGGAGCGAGCCCGGCCCTGCCCGCAGGCCGCCCCTCGCTTCAAATCACAACACAGGAAGCGCTGGCCGGGGCCAACCGCCTGCGGAGCGGGGAACGGTGCGGGCGAGCGGCGGGGAGCTCCGGCCCCTGCGCTGCTCGGGGGCTGCGGGGGCAGCAGAAGCGCTCGGAGAAGATGGGAGACTCTGCTTAACTGCTTTCTGTGCTGAAGATATCGGTTCTTTAGTCAAATGACTTCTAGATCAGGGGTGGGGCGTTTTGCAAATGATATCGAAGGAAGAAAAGACAAAGGCAAAGCTGTAAGTGTTTGGTTTTTTTAAACAGCGCTCTTGTGACATTCAGCAGCTGCAGCAAAATGACTCAGCAGCAGCGCTTCTGCTTGGGTTTTACTTGTCGAAATTTCACTTTTGAAAGCCGAATGGTAGTTTGTCTTTACCAAGGTGACAAGTTGGATTGTACTAATGTGAATGTTAACAATAACTTCCGGTTTAATACATTAAAAATACAGAAAGCTATGTTTTTGCTCATTACTCTTGTTATAGAAGCAACTTTATAAGTGATTTTTCTGAGAACTTGTATTCAAAATTTCTACTGCTAGCTCGATTTTTTTTTTTTGAGTAGTAAGAAAAAGGTGCTGTTTATCATGACAGTACGATTCTGTATTTTTCTAAGTTTTCTGGCATTCGAGTCGTTTGTGAGTAATTTCATACCAGTGAGAAACAGATAGCCCTATAGTGTGTTGATAACCAAGTTTTGTATACAGCTGAAACAATCAGCTAAATTTGTACAAAATGGATGAAGTCCTGACCAAAGTCTGTATGAGCTGCGGGTACAGTGTATTTCCCATAAATATTTAAAAAAAAAAAAAAAATTCTGCTTTAAGTAAATCTTAGCTGTAAAGTTGGCCTGACTTTCTGGTTGTTCAGAGTATTTTCCTTGGGGTGGTGACCTGACATGTTCTAAAGCATCATCTGCTGTGAAGGCAATGCAGGATGACAGGATTAAAACTTCTGGAGGAAATCATGTTTGTTCTTGACTGAAAGAGGAAATGGTATAACAAAAAGTAAAGGCAGGAAGAAAGGTAGTAGCCATGAGTAATAATTTATAAATGCAGGCCTTATTCATCATGCCTGGGCAAGGGGGAGACTACTAACAATGCTGTTAGTCACATAGATTGCTTGCCTATCTGGGATTCTTTTTGGGGCAGTAACAAGGACAAATATCCCCACCGTCCTCCCCACCCCCCAAAAAAAAAACCCAACCCAAAAAAACCCAACAAAAAACCCCAAACAACCAAGCATCACAATATGTGCTGCACTTGTGACTTTTACTGCTGGTAGTGAGACACTGCAAAACCGAGCTAAAATACTGATTTGTCTTTTTTGATCTGTATTGATGTTGTCCCACTTTACCTTTCCAACTGTTAATTTACAGGCTCACATGAAAGCTCAAAAAGCAAGTAAAGAACAGCAGTTTGATGTAATGAACAAACATTACAAACAGCTTGAGAGTCGCCTGGATGAGATGCTCTCTAGGATCGCTAAGGAAACTGAGGAAATCAAGGACTTGGAGCAACAGCTCACTGATGGTAAATTTTTCTTTTTGTCTTATAGTATTTCCTGTATCTAGAATAACATGACAATTGAATTGAGGATTCAGTTTTGTTTATCTTTCCTTAAATACAGAATGTGTAGGAAGAGGATGAAAACTGTTCTTAATTGATCTAAAAGGAGATTTCTTGTACATTTTTTTAACTTTTTTTTAGTCACTTCACTTTTACGTGGTCGGGGGAGGGCAGTTTGCAGGATTTTTTTTTTTTTCCTTTTTTTCTTTTTTTTTCCTAAGATGAGAGGTGAAGCAAACTACTACTTTGACTAAGTGACTGATTTGTTGCTCTGGGGTTCAGGATCAAATGCCAAAGCAGGAAGGCCCTTGATCAAGTCTGAGCTGAGTGGTTTGTTGGTTACTTAACATAACCTTGTGATCTGCAATTTTGTTGTCAAAGCAGAAGAAAGGATTACTCTTTTAATTGTATGAGTGAAGTATTGATAGTTCAATACCCTTATGATATAGTCTTTTGATTTCTAGTTCAGATAATAATCTAAAATATTAAAGAGCTGTTACATAGCTAGTACTATGTAAGTAGCCTCTATAGAAGTGTCCTTTACATTCTGTGCATCAATTCGATCCTCTGAGTTTTGGAAACTCACTTGATAAATGAACTAAATTTATGTATACATTTACTATGTATCTAGTCTATGTTTAAGTAAATATCCCAGAAAAGAATATGAATATAAAAATGGACACAAAATTGATTTAGGTGTAGAGGTAGTAAATGTCATCTTAGGTGGGGGGTGGGAAATGCACAAAGAACTGCATTTTCTTTTTAGCTGTTCCAGTGGTCAGGTTAATATGGTAATATGGGAACCCCTAGCCTTTAAAATACAGCATTGGCATTTTCTGGTTGAGTTCTAGTTACTTGTTGTTACGATGCATTTCAATAGGTGAACATCTTAAGATTAAGAAAGGCAGTTCTTTTTGTTTTATAAATAAGTGTGGTTTCTTAACTATTTCAAATTTGTTTTGCATTTCTGCAGGTCAAATAGCAACAAATGAAGCACTGAAAAGGGATTTAGAAAGTATTATCATTGGATTACAGGAATACCTGGAAAGCGTTAAGTGTCAAGCAAAACAGACTAATGATGAATGTAAGGAGTTGCAGAAGGATAAAGAATCTTTGCTACAAAGATTGGTGGATCTAGAGGAAGAAAGAAACAACCTGGAAATAGTTGCCATGGATGCAGAAAATATGAGAAAAGTAAGGCTTAATATTGTGTTTCTTCCCAAATTCAGATGCCTAAGAACAAACTTGAAAAAAATAAGCAAATTACCAAATTGGGAATAGCAAAGCACAGTTTCTTGGACAAAATAGGTTTTTTTATATGGTAACTTCCATTAGATGTGCCCATGCACATTAAGAACAGAATTTGGCCTTTAAAACCAGTTGCAAGAGACATACAGTAAATCTGTACTTTATGGAAAATGTCTGAGAAATGCAGGGTTTACCTTTCAGAAGTTACTAAATGGATTTGCAGTCGATATCATAGTGAATTGCATTAGTGAAAACTGTCTGGACACTAGCTGAGGATGTGTGTGTTATTAGCTTGCGTCTGTCCTATCAGCCAATTACTTAGAGAGCTGTCTTAGTATCCTGGTAAGTTTTATGTAAGCTTTAATACCAGGGACAAATGTGTATCACTTTAAGCTACACTTTACTAACTTGAGTGTAGATTTCTGTACAGTCTATCACAGTAGCGCCATTGACCTGACCTTTCTATGTAGTAGTGCCACCTAGCTTTAAGTTTTAATGTTTAGTGATTAGGGTTAGTGTCTCTATTTTGATCTATTTGCTGTCACATTGATGATGAGTTCCTGAGTAACAGAGGAAGAGAGGCAATGTACTTTAAGAAATCCTGGCTCTCCTGTGGACATTTTTCTAAAATGAATGTAAAATTCCAGGAAATTACAATGCTAGAGAGTGCACTTCAAGAGCAGCGAGAAATAAATGAATCGCTTAGAGATGCACAAGGGGACATCAGCGCCTATGCGGCTGAACTGGAAGCCCAGCTAAGAGACAGAGACACTGAAGCCAATCAGCAAAAAGAAGAATTGGAAAGACTGAAACAACTTAGCCAGGTAAGAGCAGAGCTCTTACGCTGCCAAAGGGATAATATACCCCAGCACGAGGGACGACCAAACTTTCCTCCGTACCACATCTCCAGTGTTGACTTGCAAATAACTGTTGGTTTAGGTGTGCCCCCAAATGGAAGGTAGTATCAGTTTGCTAGGATTTATAACTCTGCATTGAAGCAAGCTACAGATCATTTGGGGACGCTGTAGAGAATATTCAACATATTTAAAGGGAAAATAATAATCTGCATCTTTTTGGAAAGAGATAACCACGCATAC
>WAAD01043379.1:262525-318861 GCA_013389945.1 Fregata magnificens | reverse complement strand
CGCGCCGGAGCCTGCGCCCCGCCGCCCTTCCCCGCCCGACCTTTCATCGCGGCGGGGGGCCTGGCTGGGAGGCAGCGCGGTTTTCCTTAGGGCTGTCAGCAGAAGAGTTGCATGGCGCAGGGCTGGGGCTTTGGGGTTTTTTTTTTTGTTTATTTTTTCCTTATTTCCCCTCTTGTCTTCCCTTTTTTCTCTTTCCCTCCTCCCTCTCCTACATACCTAGGGTAACACCTGCTGCTCGGGTTTATATTTAATTTGGGATGAGCTAGGAACGAAGTGCTGTGAGGGGTAAGATACAGTGATGCCGGCCCCTGGTGAAAGCTGCGTTTCTTGGGTTGCCGGCGCTGGTGGCCCATTGGGGGCTGCACCGTGGGGGCAGCCGCTGCACCCCGGGTGCCCGCTGGTCCCCGTAGGGTGCTCCCAGCCACCACGTTGGCTCCTGCCACACACTGTGCCACCGTGGGCAAGCGGGAGCCGGCGCCCGGGGCGCCTCGGTGAGGGTGTCAGGGCCTCAGGGCTGGCTGGCCCCGGGGTGAGGATGGGGATGGGGACGAGGACAAGGCACGCCAGGACTTGCACGCTGCTCTGGCCGCTGACCTCCACGACCCAGGATTAGCGGCCTAATTGATGGGCAGCACTGCGTCAGGCCCCTGCTGTTGGTCAGGGGTAGGTGGGAGATTAACCGCAGGGATGATGTGGGACTGCCTATGGAACACCCAAAAAAAAGACCAAAAATAGGGCTTAGCAAGACAGCCTTAAAATCCAATGAAGAAAAAACATAGTGGAAAAGATTCCCCTTGGTGACAAAGGGTACTAGTTATGGACTGTATCTTGCGATTGCTACACACAGAGGTGGAAGCTTAGTCATGTGGAAAGTCTCCACTGGCTTCAGTGGCAGCCCCACAGGGTGTGAGGGAGGCACAGCCCAATTCTATGTGCCACCATCAAAACTTTAATATCATCAATGTCTAAATCTTTCAAGTTCTCTTTGATTTGGCTGGCTCTATTTGCAGCGC
Source organism: Fregata magnificens (assembly GCA_013389945.1). Lineage (NCBI taxonomy): Eukaryota > Metazoa > Chordata > Aves > Suliformes > Fregatidae > Fregata > Fregata magnificens. The sequence goes on along the minus strand of WAAD01043379.1, from coordinate 317,848 downwards.
CTGACCTGCCATCTATTCATGTTATTTATGACTTCTCTTCCAGCACAGATGTGCCCAGAACTTTATTAAGCAAAACAAACTGGAGTTGAATATTTAGGCTGAAGTGCAATCTGTGATGCAAAAGGAGAGGACCTAGTAAGGTGTGATTTCTAATATGTCATAAAGTGCAGAAGAGTTCAGGTCAAGTAATCAATGTTTGTGGAATTGCAGAGTAAAATTTCCAACTACTGGATGTTTGATACAGGGATATTTAATCATCAGACCTTGTATACTTACACTGAGCCCGTATGCATAGGCAATGTCTTAGAAAAGCACTATGTGATGGAGACATAGAAGTCATTCTGGAGGTGAGTTAGGTTTTCTGATGTCTCTGAATCTGACCTGTTATGGGAATAGGATCCGTGCACACATCAGGTAATGAAACTTGCACAATACAATATGAGACAGGAGCTCATTTAAACAGATCTGCCATTTGGTGGCTGCCTGACTACTCACAGCTGCTCCTCTGAGTGCCAGTCCCCTCCTTTCTGAAATGAGGGCAGTAAGATAGCTGTCCTTTTAAAAACATTATGAAACCTGCTGGTGAGCATTTTCACATGCTGTTTTCTCTTTGCTTTGTAATTGTATTTTTAAATAGAAGTGGGCAGCAACTGAGATTTTGAGCAAACACTGATGTTGGACATAGGTGGAAAGCCAGTCCTATGTCCACAAGGTCCACCTTTCCTTCTTAAACTACCAATTCCATAACCTTGAATGCTTTTCAGAGACCTCTGTAGACTTAACTGAATAAAGCCAAGGGATGAGCAAGTCATTTTGTTTCTCAAGCAAATACATATGTTTATATTATTAAACATGAACATCTGAAGTTAAGCATTAAAATTCTTATTTGGCACCTGAATATCTATTCTCTGTACTCTCATCTTTTTTTAGGTGGTAGCTTTTTAGCTTTCTGAGGCAGAGGCCAGCCCTTTCTCCATGACAACTTTCAATTTCTCAGCAGTGTACACAGTGCAGGGTGCAAGGAAGGTAAAGGAGACCATGTCGCCTGCACTGGGGTTCCTTTGCTGCAGCAGAGCAATTTCTTTAAGCACCATCTCTCCTGAGCATTTTGAGGCATTGAGTGAAGGTTCCCTAGCCCCACACAGCTGGCTGCTGTGGTCCTGCTGACGGGGTTCCACCAAGACAGCATTGAGACACGTGCCAGGGAGCAGGGAGGAAGAAACATGGTCTGTCTCTAGGCACCTTTATTCTATCCCGCCTTCATTTCCCTGCCACTGGGAAGCATGCTTTCTGTATAAGCTGTCTGTCCTCATCTGTGAAGGAGGGAGGCAGCGGTAGGCCAGACGCCAAGGCAGAGCCATCACTGCTCGTTATTCCTCAAGAAGAATAGGACCTGTGGGAATAGCTATGCCATTGCCACTGAACCAGTGCAGGCCAGGGATGATGCCATGGCCACCGCGGTGAGATCTCACTTAAAGCTGCAATTTTACCTTCTCTCCTTTCTCTGCCAGCCTGGGCGACTGCTCACCTTGCTTGTGCCTCCAGTTGGCCCTCTTTATACCCCCAGTGATGACAAGGGACTCCTAAGTGAAAATTATTACAAATAAATGGGTATAAATATTTATTAAGAATTATGGAAAGTAATGCTACTGATAATTAAATTGGCAACCCCATCTGCAGTGCAGCTGACCAGGGTTAGCTTCACTTTACTTTGGCAGCTATGTCCACACTGTCTTGAAGTGAAACTTAAGTTCCCCTTTGCCTGTCAGGCAGGCAGTGAGCCTGTAAGCTTAACTCCTTGAAGCCAGGCCTCTTTACATGGCTGAGCACGTCTAACATGCTCCAGTGCCACCAGGCACATATGGGGAGCCGGGCTACGAACTATCCATGGGGGTAGCGGAGCTCACTGCAACTAAAGCCACTCCAGAAGCTGCTCTTTCAGAGAGGTCCAGGTGAAACCAGAGAGGCTGTTTACTCCATGAAAAATAAAGGTTTAAAAGCTCAGGCATCCTTTCTAATCTATAGCAAGGGGAGCTCTGATGGTCGTATCATGGATATTGCTCTATTTCAGGAAGTCTGAATGTGGGGCAGTTGTCCCCCCTCCCAGGGGGGGATCACAAACAGGTGCCAGGCTTTTATGACCATCCGGGCCTTCTCAGGTTGCTAAACGGGTGGGGGAATCCCTTCCAGATCCTGCCCAGCTGAGAAGGGGATTCCAGGGGGTTCCTGCTGTGGAAAAGGCTGACAACCCAGCTCTGCTCTAATTATAGCATCAGAAGGAGGCAATATTAGAGGTACAGATGATGGAGGGTATTTACTGCCCCCCTCCATTCTTCAGGAAGCACTTCCTGTTCTTTGCACCCAGTTTTAGCAGCTCAGGAGTACTGAAAGCTCAAGAGCTCCTGGTGCTTAAACCAAAAATGAAACAAAGAAAGTGAGAGAAGGTTGATTCGGTTTCTTGTATAACAATCTCCATCCTTCAAACTCCGGGATAAGCGTTTGCAGAATGAGACCCTTCAGTGAAACGCACGCTTTGAATTTCAAGCCCAAACTTCTCCCACCATACGCAAAGACTTTGTCATCACACTGATCCTTGTCATCACATCTGCTTGATCAAAGCGTTCCTGAAGAGAAAGTGGGGGTTGCCATTGCCAAGCAGCAGAAAAAATAGTAGCTGTATGCCTTATCCAAGCCTGTCGTTGCTCTTATGGCTGCACTCACAATAGGTGCTGCCTTTGCCTGCAGAGCCGGTATTTAACACCTTGGTTTACAAAAGCCCAGATAACCTCCTCTGCAGGAGGCGCTACAGAAGAGCAAGAGTCTCTGCTGGCTTATTCAAACAGAGCCCCAGGGTTTCTGAAGAATGTGCAGGAAGCCCTGTCCAGGCATTAATATTCCCACTATCCCTTACCTATTTGTCAAAATTTAATTTTGTTTAATGGGGTTTTTAAATCCGCGCAGTCTTTTCCACATCCCTTCTCCTCCATCCTGTGGTAGTTCGTTCCTGGACTATAAGCGTTTGCACTGGCCAAACGTATCAGTGGATTGAAAAAAATGAAACAGGTACTTTACATGTAATTAATTTAGTGATTTGCTCAGCTGCTGATTCACGTGCATAACCTCAATTAACATTAATGGGAGTTATGTAGGCATGTCAAGGGCAGAATAGACCCCTAATAATCTGACATGGAATGTTATTACATTACTGCTGTAATTATATCCTGCACACACATCATTTCTACTTTGCTTCATGAACTGCTCTTCAAATGCGGTGGCTACTCATCTGTTATGCTGTATGCATTAATGCTGAGGTTACACTAAGCATTATCCTTCCTTCTTCATTGTTCTGCTGCCTGTCCACAAAAGATATATGTAGCTAAATAAGTAACCAGCCAGTTGGTGTTTTGCAAAGCTACAAGTTTTGTTTTTTGAAGGTGACACTGGAAGCCAGAAACAATCATAAAAACAACAAACCTCAGCAGAACAGCATGTCATCTCTCCTTCAGCATTTTATTTTTATTTATTTTTAATTGGAATCTGAGCAAGCATGGCTGTGATACCTTTAGCCCCCTGGTCAAAGCAAGTCGGGTGTACATGAATCAGACCTCTCCAGGAGGTGTTGAAACAATTCTGCTGTTCCAGAGGTTTTTTGGTCTTTGTTAAATGCTTCCTCTTTCAGGGGGGAGAGAGAGAGGGAGTGGTCCTATCCTGGTGTACCAGTTGGATGTTACTGGAAACTAAAGAAATTGAGAAAAATGAACCTTATCTAACCAGTATAAATAGCGATTTTTGGGTGATCTAGTTTAACCCAGCTGGCTCAGTCTGTTCTGCCTCTTGTTCTGTCCAGTGAAGTCGTTGTATATGGACAGCCGCTTTCCAATTTCAGCTGTGGGATATATTCTGCCTCTGTGTTTGTTCCACTACTCTCTGAACTGTCACATACTTTTCAGTATTTTTGTCTCGAGGTTCTCTCCTGCACTTCTGCAGAAGATAAGGCCTAACACATTTCTGAGTATGTGGGTTACTGTTCAAACCTGCGTATTTGTAGCAGCGTAGTATATCCCTGCAACTAATCGTCAGCTCCCTGTGGCCATCTTGCCGTGACAGTCACGCCCAGTACCTTGGATATGATACTGCTGTGGAATCAGGAGGTACACACAGTACGCCTGCACCTTTACAGGATCACACAGCTAAGCCAAGTAGTTCAGATTAGCTTGGCAATTAAGGGTTAGTGAAAAGCAGCGAATCCTTAATACTGACTGACAACATGGCACTACTCGATGAAAAGGGAAAAAAGAAGCACTTGCAAAAACTCAAGCATTGTGAAATAGCCAAAGCCCCCAAGTTAACGCACTTTTTATACAATCGCCATCAGGCAGGCAGCGTGTTTTGGGCTGAAGGCGCTGCCTGATACCAACATCCACCAATCTCTTATCGAGGCATTTGGTTTTACTACTTCTGTTTGTGTAGGCCCTAGTGTTTGTTAAAGTGTTTGCTAAAACAGAGCTCTGTTTCCGAGGTAACAGCTACCTAACTTTATTACTAAAACTGCACTAATTCAAACAGGGATCTGAACAAACAGATTCATGTTAATTTCAAGCTCCATTAAAAACACAAGGAAAAAAAAAAAAATCAATGTTCGCCAAATGGAAAAAGAGAAGAAATCAATAGAGAAATTTTATTTTCAGCCTTTTAAGTGGGGTTTTGTAAACTATAGAGGTTAAAAAAGTAAAACTACATGAGAGCGGTACACAGCATCCTTGTAAGCTGTACTGTAAACAGGAGAACAAAAAGATTCAGTGATAAAGTAGGAATAATTATTAGGGCTGTAAAACCTTGAGAAATAGAGGCACAGAAGTGGAGTGATCTGTCTCAAGCCATGTGCAGTCAGGTCTCCTAACATCTTGTCCAGTGCTCCCAGGCTGTGACCCAAAAGCAATGACCAAAAGCCTCAGAGAAGAGCAAAGGTGTGATTGTATCATGTCCTACATTACTCTAAGTAGTGTGGGCGACAGCAGCTGTGCCTCTGTTACTGCCGGGGCTCTAACATTTGCTAGCAACCAACATACAAACACTCCAGGGATCCCGGTTATGTGGTTTGATTCCTAACATATGCCAAAGCCCCCACTGCCCCCGTTTTCCCTGCCGTCGTTACCCTTGCTGGCAGAAAGGCAGGTACACTGGCATGTGCCATGGGCACAGTTGCAGTCTGCTGTGTGGGCGCAGCCAACAGCATGCTGGCACGGTGACAGCTGGGACTATCGGGTGACGTGTGCCGCTCAAAGGGGTCTTAGGGATGGGGTATCGCTTGCGGTCGAGACGCCGGCTAAGCACTTGAGAGATCTGCATCCAACTCCTCTGTGCTCTGAGCCTCTGTGCTACCCCCCACCTGTAAAATGGGGGTCAGAGGTCTCGGTTTCCTGATGTCATTTAGAGGCTAAATCTGTTATTATCGGCAGCTACATGGAAGGCAGCAAGGCTTGGAGGACGCTGAGTGAGCCGCTTTGAAATCGGGCATTTGCATGGTAACTCAGCCGTTGGCTCTTCATGCTTTACGTGACATTTATCTGATACCAGAAGCCCCCAGTCTTTTCCTTTCAAATGAAGGCTGTCTTGGCAGGTCCATGAGTTTTGAAGCTGTTAGAAAAAGATTTTTGCAAGGGGTAACGATGACTTTTCCCCTTCACTGGGCCATATCTTCTCCAGTTTGCCACTGTTAGTAAATATTCTCGTTTCCAAAATCTGGATGGAGGAGAGAGAGGTATAGAGGGTAATTTTTCTGAATTCTCCACACTAGTGTGTTCCTTAGGCAAAATATTGTTTTGTTGTTTAAAAGATCGAAAATAAGTGACCCTAACCTTGAAGTGCCTTAAGGGCAAGTAGTGAGAGTTCCTGATAGAAGTCAGTTGTTCAAGATCTAAGTTATTTCCTTATTTTCAAGAACAGGCTGTTTCATTCCTTTCTCTAAAACATTAACTACTGACCACTGTCAGTCTCCTTGACAAGTGAAATTTTAGATAGGTGTGTGATAGTAGATTTTACCTTCCCGACTAGAAAACAGTGAAGGTAATATCACGTGCTTGCCCCTTAGGCAGAGCTCTACCGTGTGAGTAACACATGATCTAACTCAACAGGGCTCTCCAAAAAAAGGAGGTAGGGCACCGAGTATGTAGCCAGTGCTTATACCCCAAGCGTCTACTTTTTAGTCTTTACCTTCTTGGTACCTGTAAAGAAAAAATCTGAGAATGAGAAGATGAAAGGCAAAATATGTTGGGCGTACACTGATAAGGCCTATCTGGTAAAGAAACAGTGCAAATGGGACAAAACCAATCTATGGCACAATGCAGTAGTTTATTCGTAGTTATCCTCCTAAGGATAACTAATGATTGGAATGCCTTTCAGAACACAGTAAAAGACATCACCAAATAAAACCTGAGTGCAGCAGTCCTTTGAAAGAAGGGACTGATGACAACAGAAGTCTCTGGCAACATTTGAGATGACTTTTGTCAGGTCAGCTGGTTTCTTCTTTCATTAGCCTTTTGGAGAGGCACCCTCTATTAAAACAGCACATGATACCCCTTTTCCTCCCCTCCTCTCCCCCTTCTCTAGCCACCTCACTAGTATTACATTGTTTACTCCGTATTCTAAATGGTATTTACTTTAAATCTTCTTTGATTCAGTTACTTCACCTTGGCATCCCATCAGCTGGCAAACACAAGTAATGAAGCGAAGGGAACATAGTTAAGTTGATATCTTAAATGCACACAAATCCCACATGCTGTGGCAACAACAAAATGAATAACAAACACACTGCATGAAAATCCTCTTAAGTTCCTTTTTTTCAATTCCAGCCTTGCATACAACAGGAGGAACATCTTAAAAAATAATCCCATAATATTCCTGAACTAACAGCATTGGCATGAGGCACAGGATGGTCTTCTTATGCTTCTCTGCATATCTCAGACAATCACAGCTGCTGCTAGTAAATTAATGGTGGCAAGGGGGTTGGGAGAGGGAGAACAAGGAGAAAAAGGGAAATGGAAAGCCTCGTAGGTGGCCTTGTCTCCGCCAAAACTAAATATTTTCATTGGAGCTTTTTCCATTCAACAATTGGCAGCTTTATCCAGAGGCCTTAAACAGACAGAAAAATTCTTACTGTTGTGAGAGTGACTGCTAATGGGATGCAGCACTATCTGCTAATGTACGTGAATGAATATCTATTTAATAATAGAATTGTTTTCTCCTAAAGTGCCTTTCTCCTTTCTTTTCTTTTAAATTCTTGCCTGCTGGGTCTGCCCGCTTCCCTTTGCCCTAGAAATTAAACCTTGGTACTTTCTTTATGCAAGGTTTATGCTAGAAACGTTGGCTGGTATTTCATTGTCAGTCAGGGTGTGATTCTGCTGTGACATTTCCAGCTAGATTTTTATGGCAGCTGCAGTTAAACCAACATCAAGCATAAAAACAAGCATTTTTTTTTTTCCCTGGCAGAGTTCATTTACATCAGTGAACCAGACTAAAAGGTGCACTACCCAAAGCACTTTTGGCTGGTATTACTTACATCTGCCCTAGAGGGCTTCGCTAGGATGGATATAGCTGGACTGCGAGTAGCTCAAAAGGGTGTGTGTGTGTGTGTGTGTCTGTGCATGTGTGCACGGAGGGTAGTTGAAGTGCAGAGTGAGTAGTGAAAGAAAAAAGAGTTCTAATATGCAATCTGTTGTTCTGGTGCTTGGGTAAAAAAACCCCAAAGTGCTAAAGTTTGGAGAAAAATTAGCAGGACATCCTGACACGTTGAAGACCAGCTGACTCACGCTGTCTGTTGGATTCAGTGGAGGTGCCTGAAGAGGTTGCTGACTTCTGCCTGCCCACCTCACCTCAGCCAGAGCTTATTGTTGTCAGAAGCAGGCCATGATAGAACAACTGACCTGGTTGTTCCTCAGCTGTGCCAGGTAACAACCTACCATATTAATTTGATTCAAAGAAATTGTTCCCAACAAAGGGTTTATTCGTAACAGTCCTGTAAAAGAACTGATTTTCGTTGTCAAAGCTTCCAGCCTGCTCTGGACTTTTCCAATTGGATTGGAAGGGTGGACAGAGCACACAGGAAGAGTACTATTAAGCTAGAGTGATTTGATAGCCACAGTCAGTAGTTTAATCAGCAAGGACAGTTATCCTTGGGGCTGGAGTCCTTTGTGCTAAAAATCAGTGGCCAATGGCTCTTTCCTTCACTTACCTCCTTCCTTAAGGAAAACAGAGCCCACAAAATCAGTGGTGAAGGGACATAGAAGGAAAGAAGAAAAAAACTGTAAGGAGATGCCAGGCAGGTCCTGTGGTGGTGGGAGGGAGGGATCCTGGTGAAGCAGAGGGAGAACGGTGGGAATGGAGGCATGCAGAGAGACTAGGAAGACCCTGAGCAAGGGGGGCATGGGAACCTGCAATCAGTGGGCTCCCATAATTATGAACCTGTAATCTCAGCCTGTAGAGTAGAGTAGAAGTCCCTCATTTACTCACTTCTTAAACTTACATTTTCCCCTTCTCAGAAGGGGTCAGAAGTGGTGCTAGCAGTTCAGGACTGTCCAGCTGCAATGCCTTTTCCACTGGAAACTTTTCCCCGTTTCCTGGGAATGTCCTCTGTCTCCCTTTTCCCTCTCTGGCACATAGTCTTTGCATTGTTAAATATTGATGCATTCTTATTCCGCAAGGTTCTCTGCCACTTGAATTTCTTTGGCCTTATATGTTGTTTTCTCTTCAGTGCTTGCTTTCAACCTCTCCGGACCCAGGGGGAGAGAGGGGGTGGGGAGAGACTGATGTAAATTAGCCATCTAGTGTAAATCAGTATAACTCCACTGACTACAATGAAGCTGCACTGAATTACTGTAGCTGAGAACCTGATTTGTCGTGTCTCCCTCTTCTGTGTGTTTTATATTGCCTGTTGTGGAAAAAAAAAACAACCCAGAAAAGCACTCCGCCAAAACTCCCGTTCTTTCTGTTTTGCTCTCCTAAGAGGTGCAGCTGTATGCTAATAGTCTACTTCTCTAGCGGGAAATAGAAAGGGCTATAGCATGCTTTGATAAACCAGGAAGCAGACTCTGACGCTAGTGTGTAAGGAGAGAAACATACGGAGCTTTTTTCCCCCGCTTCTCTCCCTTGCATCAATTTCACACTCTTTTAGTTCTGTTGACCTGCATGGAGTCCCTCCTAATTTACAGTGCCATAAACAAAATTGGAGCGATGCCCTCTGAAATGTGCAGAATTGTTTTCAGCTTACACTGAAGAACACTGCGTATTCCAGGGATTTGCAAAGGCATCTCTCTACTTGGTGAGTTTCTTGCATTATATACCATCTCCCCTGCTTCTGCTGCTCTTACTGATGTGTTTTATTTGGATGCATAAGAGAGATGCAAACAGCGATGCAATTACATGGCCTGCTGCTTTGGAAGAATCTGAGGGACTCCGTTTCTGCCGTATTTTCTTCTAAACAAACAGTTAGAAGTTGCGTGGTCATGGCTGGAGCAACAGTCAAGCCCTTGGCTATGCCGATACCCTGAGGGTGGGTTTGGAGTTACCGTTCTGCTGATTAATTTCATGCCATGGGTGGACTGGAAGCACTTTACTTTGCCCTGTCCCTCCCTGTGCCTCAGTACATGTCCAAGGTGTGCCATTAATCAGCCCGACTATATGGGCTGTTCCATCTTATTGCTTAATTAAGACCAGTCAGTAATTTACTTGAGATTAATACCTATTTAGATGGAGCTGAAGTTTCGTCTATTTGGGGGATGAGTTATTGAACTGCATTATGTGAAGTAAATCAATAAAATATTACTGGAAATGAGAATGACTGTCTCTCCCTTGCACTTCAGTCCTTTCACCAAGCTCACAGACAAAACTCACTTAAGGGAGGCATTCACGTTTACAGTCAGCTTCCCATCTTCCAGCTAGATGTGATGTCTATTAATATCTCTGATCACCTTGCTCTCATTACCTGAATTGTATTGTAAAGTCAAGACCTGAGGGAGCGCTGCTAAGAATAAGAGGTGCTTTTAATCAGTTACAGGGTAGTGGCCCTGTTATGATACGACCCAGAGCCCAGTCTTTCCAGGGGTTACTACAAAACCAACACCCTCAAACTGGTCTCAAGTTGCTATTAAAGGAGTGCTTTGTATCACCCACCATATATACACGTTAGTCATGAGGAACAGCAGAGAGGTCATCAGTAGGTGATGTCCAGAATATGTAGCATAATTGCAGGGTTTTGTTAAGCTAGTACAACTTGTTTACCAAACGCAAATAGCTTCCACTTAATATCATGTCTTAATTCTGTTCCAGTGCTGAGGAAGATTTTTCCCTGGCCACATTGCCTGCCTGTGGTGACTTCCCTTGAATGGGGGTCTCTGAGCAGGACACCTCTCTCACCAGAGGCATCCTGCCAGGAAAGTTCCAGGTCGTCTTGAAAAACAGAGCTAGCCTTTCTGTCTTTTCTTCCATACCTTCTCTTCCTCTCCTAAGCTTGACCTTCTGGGATGGATCTGACGTATGCCCTCTCTCTACAAAGATGTATAGTTTTACCTTGGCGGATGGCTGGTTACTTTCCACTCCCAGTTTTCCTGCTCTTCACCCAGCCCTATCCCAAATGAGAAGTGGAGAGGCTTTGTCCTTTTCTCCATTTCTGTGAAAAAATGCTTACTTCTGATACCAGTTGATTAACAACCTGCCACAGAAGAGGGCTTCCAAGAAACTGGAACCTTATTTTCTTTGTAATAATTGTTCCTATCTTTGCAATAATCTTTTCTAACACGTGACCAGAGTCAGGCTGCAGAGACGTGAAAGAGTCTGACATTCACTGACTCAAGTGGCTGCTGTAGCAAGTGCTAGGAGAGGGGGAAATGCTGATGTTGAGTGAGAGATGGACTTCAGTTCAGAGGTGTTTGCTGAGATGGCAGAGTTCATCTCTACCCTGGAACTTCTGTTGGTTTGAAAAAACCCCATCCCCTTCTAAAGTTTTGGTGAAAGAAGAGGGCTTTTCTCTTACTTGTGTGTAATTCAGAAGAGTTTTTTGCCTAGACCCTAAAACAAGGACAACCTTCACCTCTTACCGGCTTCTCACCCTGTCCCTCTTTCTCTTCATTGCTTCTTTTAGCTTCCCTGCTGTCGTCACTGAAAAGCCTCCTGAATGCTTGTACCATAGGGAAGACTTCACACAGCTAAGAAATGAGATGCTCTCTCAGCAGCAGGTGCTGTTTAAAGCAAGGGTTAATGTGCTCTTCTGGCCCCAGATGAACCCAGTTTCAGAGCACCCCCATGCCCCAGCTGTCCTTTTCCACCCTGCTAAACATTATCCCCGCTTCGTATCTGCCAGCATAACTGCAGGTTGGAGGTGCTCCCTAACCCAATTCTGTCACAGTAATCTGGGTCAGCCTCAACACTTCCAGTACTACGTTTATTTTTGTAGCTCTCATCACTTCAGCAGTTGGGTTAGAGAGCCCTTTCATGTACAATCATGCTGACAAAATTGAGGGGGAAGTGAGCTCCAGACGGGGCTGAGCGGAGAAGCACAGAGGTGCCACTGGCCAGGACAGCAGACTGACCATTCCCTAAAGCACACAATAAAAAAACCTGGGGAGGGACAGCCCACATCATTTTTTTGGCATCTTGAGGCTTTTGTCCTCTCCTGGTAATGAGAGTAGGTGGGACATTTGCAGATTTAGAATTTCATTCCCAAGTTCATGATATGTTGCATGTTAACAAAGGATAGGTTCCTTAGCTAAACTCTTTCCATCTTGGTACGGCCCTTCTTCTCTAGCTGAAGTTACTGATTTGGGACTCAGCCTTGCAATGAGCCTTGCAGGTTTCAGGTATCAAGCTACAAAATATTTGCTGAAGAAAGGGGCTTTATGGTTTCTCAGGTACACCTTCAAGTTGGCTGAAAACATGCATGGGCATCAAAACAGTGCAAAAGCTGCTGAGCTCAGCCTCCATGGAAATAGCACAGTAGCGGATGGATTTGCTGAGGAATGTAATCATTGGCAAATGCTAGGATTTTTTATTTAATATCAAACAGGAGAAAGCTACAAAGTTTGGAGCTGAACTTCCCTGAAGTTTAGTAGAGGAGCGGGGAGGAACTGTTCATATCACAGGTTTTGGTCCGTTTCCTCTTGATATTTAACTGATGGCAAAACGCAGCAGTGAAAGAAAGAAAAGAAATCATCTGGACAGTTTGTTTTATTATTAGCTAAGTTTGATATTTTGCAAGCTGCTTTTCTTCTAACCCTTCCTGCCTCTATTTCCATCCTTCATTTCACTGAGATTATTCTATATGCTAGAGCTGTTTCTCTACAAAAAAGCCAACTACAAAATCTTTAGACATTTGCCCCTGGAAAAGAAGTACGCTGTAAATAATAAACAGGAGTAAGAGCCTCATGAGGATCTGAGTCCAAGCAGATGTCACTAGCTTGGAACTGAATATAATACCTCTAATACCTCTGAAAACAAACCAGCCTTGCCAGTCCCAGCCCCTGTCACCTCTTCAATAACATCTGATCATTGGAGCAGGCTTGGCAATTCAAGGAAGGCTGTCCTTTGCCCCATGAGAAACTGGCATACAGGAGAGCATACGCTGCCAAATCAGTGTCGAACTGTTATGACGCCAGAGTCGCTAACCATTTTATACACAGTTGGAAGCAGCTTTTACATGACTTCACCTCCTCAGGCTTTTCGACTTCTCTCTTCAGCCTCTCCCTTTATTAAACATAATGAAAATGTCAAGACTGTTCTTAGACCCACTCACCTGGGCATGTTCACCTCCTGAGTGAAAATGGGTTTGTGGCTGTGGGTGCAATATATGTTTATTGAACTATCTCCATAGATACCAGTGGTTGCTTTTTCAATTCAGCCTTCACTAACTCCACATAGCGGTGGAAATGAAGCAGCCAGTGTAAATAAATAGATGTTTTGTGCCTGCAGTTTACATCACTTAAGCTGTCTTTTACAGCTGAGATAGATAGAGAGTTAGGAAGTGACTCCGGCAGAAAGTCTCACCAGCTGCTTGCACCGCAGTACACGGCCAACTCCAGAGTAAGGATATCCACAGATGACAGTGCCCAAGTGGTTATATGAGTTTAAATTCACACTTTGGTTTATAGCAGTGAAATTTTGCTGTAGAGCCAAGCTTTTAAGTATTAAAGTGAATTTATTCCCAGATTTATATCTGTATTTAATACGCATGCATGCACGTATTTCTACCCTATGAGGTGATCATATAACCACGTGGTAAACTGCCAAAACAGGTGCTAAATTTTACTTAATCTGACTTTCACCTTTGATCACCTCAGTCTTTGGCCTTGGTTGCTTAAGAAGACTTTTCCTTGAGAACAGTGTCTTGGTTACGAATTCCCCTGGGGTTACGTAGCTGGAAATCTCAAGTCCAATTAGAACAAATGTATTTATTTGTAAATGAGAACGTGTATCTGAGATTTCATACCTCAGCCAATTTACTTTAAGCTTCTCCACATTGACCAATAGCAAAAATTTCCTTTTCAAATACAAAATCCTGCTTCCACTCAAAAATCAACCAACCAATCAATCAATTAGTCCGCTGGCTGGTTTTGCTATGTGTACGATATTCAGTCCCTCAAACAGTGGCAGTTGTGGGAAACAAATATCAATATATATCATTATGAGTGCTTGAAAGGAAGGCTTTCTGCTACCGGATGGCTGAGAAATCCTCCTTTCCAGAGGAATACAGAACATGTTTCCAACCGTGGCAGATTGGAAATACAAGATTTTTAAATCATGACACTGACTGACAGGACTGCTGTTTTAGGGAGTTGCTTAGACATTTTAAAATGCACCATTTATATTTAGTTTCCCTCCTAGGTCTCTGCTAAGGCAAATTAGCAGTATAGGTAGAGGGATTAAGAAAGCAGACATTAATAAAGTCTCAGAATTAGGGTTTGTGTCTGTAAATCCTTTGGCATAAACAAGAGGCAGTGGTGTGGCACAGTAAAAATCCAAGTGTCAGTCATGCCAGGGTGACTAATATAACTCACTTGTGGCCTCATTAATCATAAGCAGAGCAGGCATCCCAAATTCATGTCAATAACAGCTTTATGCCACCCCAGCAAATATGGAATCCTCTATAGATATCCTCAGGTAGAGTGAGAAACCCTGGTCCTTCACTGGTGTAAACCACCTGAGCTCTGCTGAAGACTGACGAGCGATGCCCATTTTTCTTAGCTGAGCATCTGACCCACATTTGCTATTCATTATTACCATATTATTTTTGGGGAGTCAGCAGAGTTCTTCTTGCGGCTCTGAACAAAGTGTTTGCCTTGTAATCTCACCAGGCTGGGGATGTCTCCAAATACTCTTTGGGAACTTTATAAAAAATGCAGCCTCTGCCCCAGCGATAGAAAATAAATTGAATATTTTTTTTTCCCCAAGTGAAACTGATACCATCTCTGGACACTGGTGATCCCTGAATAAGGGACTCACACAAGTAATCCTAACAAGCACGTTTATCACTTGAGTGGTTAGATTGCAAAAGCGGTGGTAATTAAAAAAGAAAATTAGATAAATAGGCCCAGACTTTTTTAAAAGGTCTTTGCTTCCCCTTCTTCCAAGTTGTGCATGTGGAAGATTTTGCCGCCCTCTCCCTGTCTCTGCACCTCTATAGCAATATTCGTTTGGGATTAGGAAGAAGCATTGCTGTCAGACTGCTCACTCTAACTTCATTTCCCAGCACGTGGAGTTTTCCTTCGTGAGAGTGACACTGAGATCACTGCTCATGTTATGGTGTTCTTCACTCCAATGGCTGAGAAATGGGCTGCGCGCTCTTTCACAGCCAGTTAAAAGCAGTGTAAGTGTGGCTGTGCAGTCTGCCCAAGGAGAGGACTGATCCGGTTGAAAAGCCATCACTATTTTTTTTGGAAGGAGTAGTGTTCAGGTGGTGGATTAGCTCCTCAATCCAGGTGACCTTGCTGCCACACGCACTAGCAGAAGGGAGGCAACACAGACATCGGGCTCAGGGCAGGACCCTTCATCTCTTTTGGGGGCTGTCTGCATTTAGGTCAGGTTAGTCTAAGAGCCAAAACACACTGCCAGGAGAAAATGGTCATAGAGGTTCAACAAAATTTGGTCAATGCTTTGACTGAAGGCTGATGAACCCAACGGCATGGTGCTTCCTAGCCCTCCAAAAGTCCTGCCAGCGTGGCAGCAGGTTGGACTGCCTTGACATGTGGATAGAAAAACATCCCACAAGCAGAGGAAAGACCCTTCCGTGTCTCATTCTGCAGCAAAAGTGGGCAAGAAAATCCATTTCTCTGCTGCGTCTCCTTTAAGTGCATCTCTATATATTTGCTTCAAAATTCAAAGTTTCATCAAAAAGCTCATCAGAGGACAGTGCTGTTTAGGGGTCCTCCTGCCTGCTGCCCAACACCTCCATGTTGCACTTGAAGAGCAGTCTGCCTGTCCAACTCATCTGTGCTCAGCCCGCTCCCCGGCCCTAGACAGCTGCGGTTCAGGTCTGCCGGCCTGGAGCCGGGCGGGATGCCTGTTGGGTCGCGTCAGCCTCCCGGGGCTGCGTCCACCACGCCTGCTGCAGCAATAGCAGCAGCATTGCATCTGGATGAAACATGAGTTTCAGATTTTGCGGGGCGTTCTCGGGCCCAAGATAAAATGGCACGGCTGACGTTTCCTTTCAACGCGAGCCGCCGCGCAGGGTGATGAAAGTGCAGCTGACGGGCCACATCCGGCTCCCGAGCACGTCTGGTGTCGCTCCATGTGGTACTTGGTGAAAACCCCCAGTGAGGCTGAAGCGCGGCAGCCAGATGTGCCCTCGCCTCCTCCCTTCCGCTCTGCGCTGCACAACAGAGCTGGAGGGAGGGCTGAAAGCAGCAGAGGAGACAGCGCCAAGCACCCTGATTCTCCTCCCTGCTGGAAAAAGGGACCTTCTGAAAGGTAGCAAACTGGTGTTGCAATATTCCTCCCAAATCCCAGCATGTTTAAGATGCTCTGAGGATGGTTGAGTATCCAGTCGATGATATTTCAATGCCTGTGGTTGGAAAGGTCAGATGTTTTCAACTGAAGTTGAAATCATCATGTGGATGAGTGGAGACTGAGCAAAGAAAGACCTGGACCAAAAGAGTTTTCTAGGTGTTTAATGAGGAGGTAAAAGTCGTTCCCTCTCCCTAGAGCAGAGGAGCTCATGGATGCGATTACCAGTGCATGGCAGCGTGTAAGCCCAGTTTGGGCAGGCTGGCACGCTGCAATGTGGAAGAGGACCAGCCTGCTAGTGAGCCTGCAGGTTGCATCCCAGGATGTGCAAGCGGCCAGCGAGGTGCCTGGTGGAGCAGTCACCCATGCACCTACATGACGTGAAAGAGGTATCACTTTGCTTTGCATGTGCATACCTCCATCTGAAAGTAGAAGCCAAGAGAAAAAAAAAAATCAGAAGAAAAAAAGGAAAACAGAAAGTGTTATGAGGTTTCTGGTTAGAGTGGCCCTGTGCTGAATTTAAAACCATGGTGAAATATTCATTATTTGTGGGCAGTAATAGTTATATCATGCCTTAACAGGGAAGAGAGGAAAAAAGGTAGTCTTGAACACCATCGAAAACAGACTGACATCCCTACTGGTGTTTGTGGGTCCTGCATCCCTCAGGTGCTATTGGCCCGCAGAAGCTGCAATGATTCCCATGGAGCTGTATTGAGTCCTTTGGAGCCAGGCCACTTCATACCAAGTTTTTCATACCACTCATGTAACTTGCAGATCTAAGGCTTCATTTGTAATCAATCCACCTCCTGAAAGGCAGCGTGTCAATGGTGGTGGTTGTTCTTTCAGCTCCGATGGTGAAGACTGCTTTGCTACTGGGGGGATTCACAGGGGGTTGCTCACACTCGCTTGCACACCCTGGGCTGACCCAGGGCAGACCCACTTCTTCACATCTCTGAAGCTACAGCAGATGCTTCTTGCTCTGGAGTTCATTCATGCTTTGCAAAAAGGCTACATCCAGGCTGTTGATAATAGGCTTTTGGTGCAATTATGGCAATTCCAGACTATAACTCCATCTTGGTGGTTGATGTGGTTCTTTCCCATGTCTCGTAGGTGGGGAGAGATGGGGAGAAAGAGGAGAAACACATGACAGACTCCTCTATTTCAGGCCGTACCATGAATTAACATCGAGGCAGGTTCCTAGTGATGGATCCCTGGCTGCCGGGGGCTGAGCTAAATGACCGCCCCTCCACTCTGCTATCAGCCCTTTGCCCCGACACTGGGCTGAACATCCTCGATTAAGATCAGTGTGTGGTCACGAGCACTCCCAAGGTTGAGCGCTGACATGGTGGTAATTGGCAGATCTCATCAGGCTGGTCAAAAGGGAGTTCTCCTTCACAGCAATTATCACCCAGGGTGGGGGGGAAGGGGGAAACCACCACCCCCCTCCCCAAACCTGGAGGCAGGGAATTAGAGTAAGTGCTGATGAGTTGACAGTTGCTGCTGGATCAATGGCCGTATCGGCAGGGAAAGCAGCGACAGCCCTCTCGGAGCCGTCAGTCACTGTTGTTTTGGGTAAATGCCAGCAAACGGAGCTAGAGGAGGGATGGGGGGAGGGAGGCACCAGCCTGCTGGGCCACTTTTAATTACTTCAGGTCACATCAGACAGAGAACTGCCCACCGTGACAGATCAGTCCCGCTCAGAGGGCTTGCACGCAACCTGGGGTAGCAATCAGGACTTATGTTCATGCAGCCCCTTTTATCCAGAAAAAAAACCCCACAACTCAAAGCGCCGCCACAGCCAAGCGACAGGCAGAAGCATATTGTGCACATCTATGGATCCCCGTGCCACGCGGGGCTCCCCTGGGCTGGAGCGGCGAGGGGCATCTGTCTAACAGCGCGTGCAGCGGCACTACACAACTTTCTGGGCAAGAGGGAGGGTAGGGGAGGCTCGGCGGTGCAATGGCTTCCCTGGATGGGAGCCAGAGCATTAGCACATCTGAGGTAGGGCTCATGTGTCTCCACATGGCTTGAGTTGTTTGCCACAGCCTCCGGAAAGGGATCTCGCCATTGCCTCGCTACTTTTCTCCTTAGCTATCGTGCTCTTCGCAGCCTTCAGTGGGGCTTGTGGGAGCAAGATCCTCTCCCACAAGTGCTCTGCAAAGCTTAATTTATGTGGGTTTTTTGCACCAGAAGCAAGGTCTTGTCACAGGAATGGTTGCAGCCTTTCTGTACTTTGCTGCCACCACAAATTCCTTAGAAGTTCTCTAAAAAAAAAAAAAAAGGGAAAGAAATATTGTCACTGTATAAACACTTTTATGGTTGAATTCATCACTGCCGTATATGAAGCCCTTATGTGAGCCTTGCTTTCTTCACACACAGCAATCTCCTGTTGACTTCACTGGGAGCTGCATTTGCATTTGGGTTGCAAGGTCAGGTTGTTAATTATGCAAACTCACCTGGTCCTCCTGAGCTCAGCACAAATTCAAATGGACATGCCCTGATGAAAATACGTCCTGCATTGCCCTGCTATAGATTTCAAAATACTAGTTTCCCCGGTGGAAACAGCATTTGGTGTTTCTAGAAGACTCTGATGGTGTGTGGCTCCTCTTACTTTCTTCTCAGCAATGATCCTGGTGTAAGGGCTTCTGTCCCTGCCTCTGTGCTTCTCCTTCAGCAGAGCCAATCTGATTGCTTGTGGCACTGGGCTTTTGAATGTATCAATGAGCTGATCCAGGTTTAAATAATAAATCAGGCAGGGTTGGTTTTACAGTGCAAACAATTTTACCCAGAGATGATGCAGGGATGCGAAAAAGCAGAGAGAAGAGGGGTAAAAACGATTTAAACTGAAATTTGCCACCATAGTGTTAAATTGCAGTGAGAGTCAAAATTAAACTGCTCATCAGCCAAGCCAGTGCAGACTAGGAGAATTAGGCGTTGTTTCTGTTTCAAATCAAATGCGTGTATAGTCCAGGGGTGCCAGTTTAGGTTATATAAAGGAGAAGCCTTCATTATAAATCTGAGAGGCCACTTTAATGAGCTGGTTTAATCTGACGTAGTTCAACTGATTGTGGTGAATTTGGCACATGCACTGCTACACTGCCTGGGGGAGCAGATCTGGCAGCGTGCTGTACCCCCCGCAGGACCCGCACGCTCCTGGGTGCCGGCATCTTGCGTGGGTGCATGCCCCACAGTTGCTGCAAGGATGCCTGGGTGGGGGGAGTTCTGACTTGCCCCATTTGAGTTGATGTTTTTCTCTGCTCTCTTCATTCTGCACATTTTCTCCAGCTGGCTGGCTCCAGCTAACAGCTTTGGCTAGAGGGGTTTCAGGAGTGGGCAGCTTATTCCTGAAACATAGCAGCTCTAAATTACTACCAGCGAGATATTCTTTCACCTGAGTCGTGGGTTTTTCCTCCTGTGATATTCATAACAGTGTCCTCTTGTGCTACTCTGTCATTTAGGGGGACAGCCTTTCTGCTATAAACACACTGCTTCCCCCTTCCCCCAAACACCTTTTAACTCCAACAAGGTTAAAGCACGGCATTCATATTCTTAGTCTGTCAGGCTGGTGCAAACAGAGTGACAGAAAAAGAAGACATTTTAGTGCCACCCTAGACTTTCCATGTAACTTCAGGAAGGTTATTGTAATGGTAGAGCTGATCGAATACTAAATAATACTTTCTACTAAAGGTTGTTTTCAAATATTCATTGCTATTCCGACTGATGACTTTACTCAAAAACAACTCATACTTCGTTTACTTATTTGTCTGCTATTTGAACATCTACCTAAAGGGACTTTTCTTGCACAAATATTAAGGGAATGGCTGTTCTTTGTACTAATGCCCCTGTTCACCTGCAAGCAAAAGTATTTGAGGAAAGGCAAGAAACACATGTTCCTCATTGTTTGCCAACTGCTCTTCTTCATCAGTTATTGCTACAGAGTCAGAAGGCTTCGGATTCGTAGGGTACGATCACTGCATGCGTGACCTGGGTCAGAGCCGTTCTGACCTGCCAAGTTAGGTGATGCTCTGAATCAGGATCTATAAGGCATCATACAACCATATGGGAAGAAGGGTCTGCTGTGAATATCTCCCAGGCGAGAACTCACCTGCTTTTACAGGTTCCAGCATCAGACCAGGGAAGAAACTCGATATCGTTTGGTGGGAAGAATACTCAGTAGGGGAAGAAGAGCATGTACAAGCAATCACAGATACAAAGGTTAAAATAAAATTGATAAGTCACAATCAGGAAAAAAATTCCTTATAAATCAGCAATAAGTGCAAGCAGCGCTGGGGGTAAAAGGGGATTGGTGGAGAAGGAAGGATGATGTATTGAGGGAGAAGATTGGTGGATGGGAGAACACTCAGAAGGTGACTGGAGACTTTCCAGTGGGATACAAATATTTTTCACTTGTGGGCTGAAGATTCACATAGGTACTGAAAACTGCAGGGTGGTCATTGGTTGTTTTCCCAGTTCCTGGTGGTAAATTTATGCCACCAAAAACCCCAAAGCATTTGTCCTCCTTCTTTCACACAGTCTCTGCCACGTTCAGGTAGGGATGCAGGACAGACTTCATATTTTTCTCCTCTGCCACCTCTCCTGTTCACTCCAAGTGTCTGTCCAGGTTGCGGCAAAGCTGCATTTCCAAGATGCGCATCTTGCTCCCTGCCGGGCGTGAGACAGGCATTTCCAGTTTTTGTGTTCTGGGCTGCCAGAGCAGTAATATTTTTTCCAGGAGTGCTAAATTCTTTCCAAAACTATTTAAAACAAACAAGCAAATGGTTTCTTTTTGCGAAGCAGTTACTGTATTACACAGGCCCAGCAGCAACTTTTTAATGACAAATATTTCCTAAGGTTTCTGTTCACGCTTGGACACAGTGATTGCATACAGAAGCTGCATTATGCATACATTGGTCCAAGCATAACAGCACCTGCTGCTGCTCCTGCTGCTACTAAAGAGAGAGCAACTAATCTCTTTAATTATTGGAGAAGAATTAAGGCTTTGATTTGTCTTATTGCAGAAACATAGGTATTTCCCCCCTGCAGGTTGGGGAGGAGATGCTCTTTGCCTTCCTGTTCTGCTGCAAGAGGGGCTTAAACTGTTGGGTGGGTGGCCCCTGCCGGCAGCACCCGAAGGAAGAGGGGGGTTGTATGGACACCCACCCCTCCATTATCTATACGGGAGTTGGCACACGTGGGTTTTATCCCACACTGGCAGCACTATGTGCAAAGCAGAGGGGCTGATTTGCTCCCTGGAGCTGTGGTAGAAGCGATTCCCTCGGGTCCCATGGGCGGCACAGGGGGGCAGGCTGAGGGCAGGGTTAGGCTCTCTCTGGGAGCAAGGCGAATGCAAATGGCAGCGGGATTGTCTGGGCGCTGCTGGAGCCCGCTTGTCTGCAGGCGTGGTGCACATTGTGGACGCGCCAGGGAACCACAGGACCGCCGGCACATTGGCTGTCTCCAGCGAAGAGATGGGCATGTCATCAAGCCAGCACATCTGCTTCTTTCGCCTGGGCGGAAGAGGTGGTGAATCAGGAGTAGAAAATAATCACAGGGTAATTGTCTGCTTGATGAGGATTTTGTAGCATGTTATTAGGAGGACCTTGCTGGCCCCATGCTGCAAAGGGCGAAGGGAGTTGGAGGAGCTCTTGCAGGCCAAGGGGGGGATCTGTTGCCAGTCCCCCCCAGTTAAAGCTGGACCGGGCTGGGCCGTAGTGGTCTTCTCTCAAACACTACCAACATTTGGTGAACCTCCTTTTCTAAACTCCCCTCCCAGCCCCCTTTTTATCCCCCTTCCAGACCCTTCCCTCCTTGTCAATGTTAAAGCAAGAGGAGTGCAGCCATGGAAAAGAGCAAAAAAGATCTTTTCCGTCCTTTCAGCTCCCCACTGCCCTCTCCTCCCTCCCTCCCTCCCCACAAAGGAGCCGTAAGTATTCCTCTGTACCACAAAAAAGACCTGCCAAAGGGTCTAGGACAGAAAGGGTTAAACTCAGACGAGCGCTAGCTCCAACACAGTTAATCCATATAAAGCTCATGGATTTCTCTGCAGTGATCTTTGTGGTTGTCATTTGCATTTTTTTCCTTTTGTGAAATCTTTTCTTCTTTCCTTTTACACTCGTATGCATGCAGAAATTAGCATATTGTACCGAGAGTGGGAGATGTAAGAAGCCGACCCCCTGCTGTTCAGCGGATTGTGCAATCTGCAGGCGGCATCAATTTTTCAGCAGTTTTCTCATTTCTCATTACAGTCAGGGCACTGCACAGCTCCTGATTCAACACAATCCCTAGTGGTCCTACAGACAAGCATATGGGCTGTCGAATATCCATACTGCTACTTTCATAGCATTAATATCCTTGTTTATGCTTCCACCGTAATTAATCCTGGTATTAATATAGTTTGGGCTTAGCTTTACTAATTATGTATGGGCTAGCAGGATAATTATGTCAGCAGACTCTGGCGCTGATACCTGACAGCAGTTTGCTAACCTTAGGAGCAGCACATAAACACTTTGGCCGATCCTGCCTTGGAAACAAGGAAGGCAAAGAGATGAGGAGGAGGGTGGATATAGCGAATCGATGTCTGATAACTATAAATAGTGTTTTTAAAATAAGGAAATTTCACAAGCACAATAAAGTTGTCCTCGGGTATCAAACTCTGTGGTTGTCATAGTGATGTGTGCATTATTAAGAGGGTGTTGTTCACTCTGGCATCTAATCTTATAATGAGGACGGCTCATTATCGGCCCGATGAGAGTCCCTTTCCCCACTGACCGCATCGCAGCTTGGTGGGTGCTTGAGGCTGAGGGGAACTTTTTCCTGTGCTCCTTCCCTGCCCTCCATTCCACCCCACCCCAAATAACCTCGGCAAGCTCTCGGTGCCGCGTACCGCCATGCCGGGCTAACGGACGGCCAATGCTAGGCAAGCCATTTCCCGATTTTACTCTGGTTTTGAGCATGCCTGTGACTTTAATGGATACAAAAAATTACGCTCTGGCCGCTTTAGTCTCTTTGGCTGTCCCTGGCCCTCGTGTTCATTAACATTGCAGATTGGGGAGTTTAAAATGAGCCATTGGTTTGCTTTTATTTCTGCACCTGTTTCTGCCGCCTGACCGTTCCCAGCAAATATCCTTCGTGGGGTCAATGATGCCCCTTCACGCCAGGCGCATGGCTTAATGAAACTTCCTTTGCTTATCATTAGCCACTTTGCATTTTTATAGAGCGCTATTAACCGGGATGCGGGCTCGCTTTTAATTCCCTTCTGAGGTTTGTACCCAGCGGTTGCATCCCTCCCCCACTCCCCAAACAATCCAATTATCACAGTTTGTCACACAGGCGTGGGTGACCCACACGCCACCTGCTCTGCTGGCGGGCCCGATCGTTCGGGATGGCAGCCCAGCACAGGAGTTCGAGTTTTGCCTCACCGGGACCCTTTAAATGGCTTGAAAAAATATATATCTGCTTTTGTTGGCAAAACCAAAACCAGAACCCAAAATCGGCTGTGAAATTGCATTGTTTGAAGATCTGGGATTTGAAAATGGTTTAAAAGAATTTCATTCTTCCCTCTCCCCCTCTTTTTTTTTTTCCTTTTTTTTTGAGAAATAGATTTATGTCTAGACAGGCAACCTGTGTATTGGTCCAGCTGAGTTAGGATTAAAATGACCCTGACAACGTAAGGATCTGATCAGCTGGAAAGTCTGAAAAGTGGAAGTTAATGGGAGTGCTGCTGTCAGCCTCCTATACAGGTATGCGTGTAAGCATGAGGTCAGAATTGAGGATGTGATTAAACGTCATCTTCAATTGGATTTATCATGTGCTGATGCATTTTCCTGAAATGGCTCCCAGATCTTATCCAAAGACATGGATGGAAATATTCCCCATGTCTTCAGTTAATTTTGGAGCAGCCCCTTTGAGCTGTGCCATTAAATCCCCCCAGGTAGGACTTTCCTCGGCTCAGCCCTCCCTGCGCAATTTCAGCACCTTCCCAGCAGCTTCTGGCTCTCGACCAACAGCAGCCCCGGGGCGCCTGGCTCCTGCTCGCCAGTGGCTGGGCCACCATCGTAGAGCACGATACCACGGGTCCTGCTCCTGGACCTAATTTTTTAAGTTAAAGGGTCACTTGCTAAAACACAGAACCAGTCCTAACACCAGGAACTTCATCCCAGGTCTTCTTCCTCCCAGGCAGAGATTGCAATTGGAGACGACAGAGCTGTGCGCTCTCTTTGGCTCTGAACCCTAAAGTTTTCTTTGCCCAGCAGCAGGGTTTCAGGAAGGGTAGAGCCCAGTCTGAGTGGCGAGCGCACGGCCTCACGCCTGGCATGGCACTGGGCTCATGTACCCTAAGAGATGCTGAATCCATGGCTTGGGTGATCCACCTACAGATTGCCAAGGGTGAGCTGTGATTTGCCCGCAGAAGAGGAAATACCTCCAAGTTCTCCATCAAGTGTTAAGAAGAGGTCTCTTCTTATAGAGACTTCTGGATGTTTACCAGGGTTTCTGTACAGTTTTCTTCCAGTTTTATTTTCTTTTTTCTTTTGGCCATTGTATTTCACCTGAAAGTAGTGGGGTCCCTCCAGTAAAGGTTTCATGCTGTATGTTCTCTTTTTCACACAAAAATCAAAGGGAATTTTGCACTTGACTAAAACAAGAGGCTGGAAGAGGCCCTCAAGGTATAGCTAGAAGGTCCTGGATTCCTCTGCCTGTCCACAGGAGAAATCTTCCTGCCCCAAAGCAGTCATCTCCAAGGAAAATCTATGCATTTGTGTTTTTAGAGTCTGGAGGGAATTTGGATAGACCATGGAACTGTACGAACCTTTTACTTTTCCACCAAATCACAAATTCCCAAGTCTTGAGAACCAGATCGTCTGAAAGTTATGTGGTGTTTTAATGCTGGACATTCCTCTCAGTTCTGTATCATTTGAAGGCTGAGAGTTGGTAGCAGGGAGCAAAACAAGAGAAATGTTTTAAACATGTGTGACTAGTAAATGGATTGACATTTTGTCTTGTATTTCAAAAGGCTTTTTCTACTGGGAAATTAGTCTCTACTCATAGCATTGTGATAATCCGCTTATAGTCCAGTTCATCAATATCTTAAGTACCCACATGCTTTTCCTCTACAACAAAGTAACTGTGTCATTTACGTGCTGGTTGTCAACCATCTCAAGTAAATTGCCTCGCAGAATATATGGGTGAGTTTTAGGCAGCTGTGTATGCTTTAATAGCATAGACTAAATAGTGCTATCAGTAATTATATTTTCCAGTTACCAGGAGCTTGTTAGACCCCTCAGAGTGCAACCACATTGCTCTCTACCCTCAGGACCTTGCAAGCTGGCACCAGATGCTCTAGGGAAAGGGAAGGGCGTGGAGGAACATGGGCATCAGCATGAGAACATGGCTGCTCGGCAAAGGTCCATTGGCAGGATGGAGAGGTAACAAATCGACAGGATAAGTAACAAGCATCTTTTGTTTGGTTCATTCTTGATCAGCTACATCAGTCCATAAACTTGGTCCTTTTGGATTCCCTGAAATGGCGGAACAAGTCCTCAGTTTTGCATGCGGGTAACTCACTGACGACAGAAACGGCTCGTGGAGCTACAGCCACAGACTGCTGTGGCAGCCCTAAGTGTAAATGGTTTTAGCAAAGTTTTGGGTACAAATGGGGAGGATGGATCTACTGGTAACTAAAATACAACCTGAGACCCAGAGAGTGCCTAAACTGCTGACAGGCAGAAGCTGAGCGGGCATATCAGGGAAAGATCTTTGTGTACAAACCCTATTTCTGTTCTTTCTAAACATCTGCTTCTGGCCACTGTCAGAGAGAGTCTACTGGGCTAGAAAAACCCTTGTTTTGATGCAATGTGGCCTTTCTTAATCCATTTTAGGGTGTACTGTTGCATACCTAGTGCTTCTGGCTTTGCAGCATTCCCTCTGCTGCAGGTAGCACTGCAGACACCTGGGCAGAGATCAAGGCCCTTGCTCTCCATCTGTGAGTCAAGACGATGAAAATTCGTTTCATCCCCCATGGGGGCAGAATTACTAATGCAGAATGCTACTAAGAGCTTGCCCTGTTCCTCTGGGGTCTTGAAAAGGGAATCCTAGCAAACTGGGGTGGGTATTGGCTTGTTTTCCATCACTGCCCTGGGTTACTACAAGGGAGACACAGGGGAGCAGAAACATAAATGGAGCATGGGATTTTTTATTAGTGCATGAGCACTGAAACTATTACTCATGGTTTATAGTTTGAGTCAGTGCAGTTTTAGGTTATCTGCTGCACATATATTCACCATACATAAGCATCTGACAGCAATTACACTTAGTGATGCCGTTGGAAATCAGAATCGTATCTCTGCCCTGAGTTTCTAAAAGGACCTTTTCAACATTAAGACCCCAAATTAGCAAACCAATTATTCATATGTGTTATTTTAAGTATGTGCTTTAATCCAGGCCCACTCCTCTAAGCGCACCTCAAGCTGAGCAAGTAGGGGAGTGCTTTGCTCAACTGGACCTGGGTGAATTTTCCAAGCACTGTTAGAAATTAAACAGCTGGAGTTATTTTAATATTTCCAAGACTGTCATGTCTTTGTAAGGAATCCAGACTGTGATAAAGTGCTGGTTAATGAAGTCAGTTGGAGGAGGATAATTCCAATTTTGAGCAGCTTCTGAGTTTTGCCATTCGTTTTCATTCTTCCCATCCAATATGGTGACGGCAGCGGATGAGGAGGGGCCAGCTGGGGCACAGAAGGACAGCCGGGTTATTGGGTTATTGACTCCTGTCCAGAGCTGTGGATGGCCCTGGGTTTTCCTTCCCAGGGGCATAGCTGAAGGTAAGCAGCGCTGGTCTACACCCGATATAGGCAATATAGAATTTGCCCTCTTTTGATGTACACTGAATAGGTGAGCTCACCCGCTTCTCACCGCTACTCGACGATCTTTGTCACACACCAGGAGTTATTCTAGTCTGTGACAGCACCCCAGTATTTTCTCTCTCATGAAACTTTTCTCATAGAAGGTAATTTGGCTTAAAGCATTTGGACTTCAGCAAAGCAGAAAACTCACCAAAAATGTCCCTTTGGCAATTCTGCTCTTAACATCTGCCCCCTTTCCCTCTGATGTCAGTAAGAGCAACGAGGGCCCGGGTACCACTTCATCCTTAGGTCCCTGTGGCACAGAAAGCTCTCAGTGACGAGGTCCCACTCCTGCACATGCCCCAGGTGTGCCACGGCTGAGCTGAGAGATCTGGTCTTTCACTAAAAATAAAAGAGTTCAGGACAGAAGGAGCAGGTCTCTGATAAACTGCATGCTAAAGGAGATCCACATTCTGCCAGTTGCGTGATTATATGCTGGGACATGTTTTTTAATGAAGATGGAAAACAGACATTTTGACAGGACCCAGTTTTGCTCAGGGCTATCTATGTGCTGCTCCCACTGAAGCTTCTTGGCCAAATTTGTCCCTTGTTTGAGAAGACGCAACTCTGCTGAGGCGTGATGGGTTTGATACTGAGGTGCAGCTGAAGAAAAATATTTCATGCTGTCTTCTGTCAGGACAGTGTGAGGAGCCCTGTGAGAACTTAGTTATGAAATCCTACTGCTGCCCTGTCTTTGTTTGGCCGGCAAGCATGCAGATTTAAAGAACAATGTTTTGATTCTCCAATTGGTCTTTAATTCCATCTCTCTTATTTTAAGCTTGTCTTGTTGAACACTCCCTGTGAATAAACTATTATTGGGGCTTTATCTGTTCTCAAATCTCAGAAAATCTCAAAGAATATCTAACTTTCATGGGCAGAGTATTACTGAAATATAACTAAATAAAGAAACAGAGAAAGAGAGGAAAAAATACTGTAATAGCATTGCAACTCCTGCAATACAAGAAGAGAAAAACTTTACAAAATCCTTGGATGTGGATCTTGCCAGAAGGGATCATATCAGTACAAGGTGACGTTTTCTTCCCTTTAGTGATGGCACTAGTGGGGCTTTGGAAAGCACTGGTGCTCTAAGTACTGCAACATTATCATTATATAGTTATGGGAGAAATTTCTTTCCCTTTTTTCAAAGGTACTTTTGTTTGAAATGTCCACACTGGTGTTGAATCATCTCTCTGGAAGACTTCAGGTCAAGGCCAAGACTATGTTGAAAGGGGCACTGTAGTCAGATGCAGGTGAGGTTGGCTGAACCGCGGGAGGGTAAATATCTCACCTGTATTAGCCCTTGGCCCATATTAGATGGAAAGTCAGATTAGGTGATTTGATGATCAAACCTAAACCAGCTACTACTGTATCAATAAGAGATAGCAGGCTTGTAAGTTAATGCCAAGATGTCAACAATGACGTCTTCCTCAGAAGACCTCAAGAAATACTGGAAAGAGGTTTTAGTTCAGCAAACTAGACTTCACATACTCTACGCACGTGAGGCAGTCCCACTGATGTTGTAGGATTTATTCCTGTCTTTTGGCCCAGACATGTTTAGCTACCTTGCTGGACTATAAGCTTAACATTATCATGAAGTGGGGTTTTTCATGCTGTTTCAAGGAAGGAAAAATGGCCAAGTCCCTTGTCACCTGGGGGAAGGGAAAGGGAATGGTTTGGGAATATGATTGGGCTCTTCCCCATGCAAGGGCTACTGTATAATGGTGCTAGCGACGGCTCTTGCCAGCTCCTTGTGGCAGTCATGGTACTCTATAGGTAGTCTCACCTTTCATTTAACTGACTTGTGCTAAAGGAGCCTGCAATAACGGTACTGGAGAATAACACCCTTCGTTTATCTTCATTTATCCATTAAACTCGCTGAACATTGCCAACTTCATCTTGCCCAGCGTGGCTTTGGTACCCTGTAGAGCCATACGGGAAGCTCATATTTCAAATGATAGCTCATATGAGCTCATATCAAGTTCATTTGAGCTGTCCCCTGAGAGGTTCAAACAGCCACCAGGCAGTGGCCAATGATTAGCTGCCAGCTGTGGTAGTTACAGCTGACTGAAGTCACTCTGTCTCTTGCAACAAAACTGACTCTACCACCTAATCCCCTCCAGCACTGAGCAGCCAACCACTGAAAATTAATTCAAGCCTTGCCTGTCTCTGCGTGGCCCGAAGTGAATGTATAGAAGACAAAGCTCTCCTCTACCATTGCACATAGCAGCCCGTTTCCTCCTTGATTGTGAAAGAGTGTTTCTTTGGGTTTTTTTTAGGAAAAGTCAAATATGACAACAGGGTGTGAAAAACAAAATGAAATCAAGCTGCCTTCCATGAACGGGGAAATAATAATTCTGAGAAACATGGCAATTTAGATATTAAAATCTTCTTTCTCCATGAGAGAAAAACCCATCCGTTAAAACAGTCATAAAGCCCTTTAAGTCAGGCTCAGGTACCTTTTCGGAAGGTGATTGCCAGTTCAGGATCTGTTCAATGTGGAGAAGTACAAATGTGCCGGTTTTAATCATGATAAATAACTTCTCTTTTATCAAATCATCTCTGCTGGAAATAGTTTCGCTCCATGCAGTAACGATAATTTGCACACTTATCATTCGGTACCTTCCCAAGACAAGCAGCTAGCCATGGGATGTAATTTAACAACTTATCAACCACAGGTTCATCCAGCCCTTTCCAGCCAAAAGGGCATTTCACATTATTTAAGAGACTTCACCATATATTGCCATCAATTTAAGATTTCACCAGCCCCTACTCATTAAAATTTTCCACTCAGCACTTCACTTTATAACCTGGGGATGTGGCTGCTGAACAGCACTGGCAGACCCAATGAATTATCTGCTCTGTGCAGGTGATGGGATAATTACCAAACGGATGCAAATCTCTAACTGACTATCAAAGGGAGATGTCATGATTAGCTGTACATGTCACATACAGAGGTTGGAAAGGCATGGTGGTGAAAAAAAAAGGGGTATCTGTGGCATGCTTATCCCCCTCCTCGTGTGTTTTCAGCTGGAGGTCTCTCCAGGGTTATGTCTGTTGAGCGCTCAGAGCGATGGGGTCTGGCGTCTGACTCGGTGCGTTGCACGCCTTCTCCCTTGAGTCAGCAGTGGAGAGGCAGGGAAGGTTGGCAAGGTCCCATGGTTCACTCCCCTGCAAACCTGCGTGGCAGGTCCAGGCCTGGATGAGGCCTGACTTCAAGGTCAGAGCGCGTCTTCATGACCGCTGCAAAGGTGCATACTGTGTTATCAAAGCCAGACACATAGGAGTTGTGTTCAGGAGGAGCAGGCAGTCGTTTTGGTACTAGCGCATGAGACCATTAGTGCACAGGCTTTCCTTCATCTTGTGCATGTCCCCAAATCCCTCTGGGATCTGCAGCAGACCAGGAACTGGCTCAGCAGCTCCTTTGCTGCTTTCTATGGTTGTCCCCTGCCAGAGGCACCTGGAGACCTTGTCTGCTACTTGGCAAGGAGAGGGGAAAAGACTGCGTGGAATGACAGACTCTTCCCGGCTAAAGAAATGCATCCTGCTGAGTAACACGGGGTGGTGTCTTGTGGCAAAAGCAGGTGGCCGTCGGTGGAGGAGGATGGCAGATGAAGTCTTGGGGATGACAGTGGGAGTGAGGTCTGGTGGATCTGTTGATGGATGTTAAGATCTGCTTGTGCTGTGCAGGAGCCGCAGACAGAGGCAGTTCAGAAAAAGCCTGATTTACCATCACGGGGGAGAAGCGGGAGAAGAGAGGTGGTAGTTCTGCCAAACTGCAGCTGCTGCAAGGGGATGCCTGGGCAACGAAACTGGCTCTTACCTTTACCCCATGGTGGAAGATTTGAAACGGGATGACTGCAGAAATCCTTTTAAAAAGAGATGCTTTTAATAGGATTTCTTTTTTTTTTTTTTGAGGTATTCTTCATTATTTGCAGCCTCTGCAAATTAGGTCTCTGGGGCTGCGGTGCTACTGGCTAGACACGCTGCTGCATGACTCGGTACGGCTAGCAGGTGGCTAGCATGTAGCTGGGAACTCCCTTTGTAGAGAGCGCTGTTTGGTCCCTCCCTTGTGCTTATGATTGCAGCCTGGTTGTGTGCTTGCTCTCCCGGTCTCACACCTTCTCCCTGGCCGAAGGATGGGGAATTAGATGGTGCTGTGGAAAGGGTTTGCAATAGGAGCGCTGAGCACAGGAGAGCACTTCTCTGTATTTAGGGTACAGTGCTTTGAGTGAGTTGACCCAGGATTTGGGATCCTCTCTCTGCTGAAAATACCTGCTTGTGGGAGTGTAATTTCTTTTTGGATGGCAGGCTCAGGCAAAAAGAGTTTGGGGGACTACTGGATGGGACTTATCCACCTGAAGAAGGATTTCCCTGTCCCAGATTTCTGCAGCAGTGACCCTAGGCTTCCATTACAGTCAGCATACACATAACTAACATAGTCTTGGGTCTTCCCCTTCTTGTCCCAAACTAGGTCATGGCACCCCAAAACTGTGTTGTTCTTCCCCTTTTTCTATAGAGATGGGGATGACCAGCTTAGTGGCAGACTTCTGTGTTGCAATGTCAATAGTGAGATAAGCCCTACTTGCTCTCATTGAGATAGATTTTATGAGACTGAGGACCATCTCTGGCTTTTGCAGCAGCTTTCTTATGACAGCCCTACCAGCTCTTACTGGTCCTGTTGTTGTTATCTTAAAAAAAAGCACCAGCGCAGTGCTTTCTGACCTCCTGACAGACCCAATTGGGCCCGGTGCTCTCCAGCTGGCTCTTGGAGCTGTAGCTGATTCCCCAAAAGCCTGCTAGAGTCTCACTGCAGCATCCTCAGGTTCCTAACTGTGCCTCCTACCTCTCCCAGGAGTCATGCTGCTCATGGCTGCTTCCTTCCTCTTCCTCCCACTCACATCCCTGCTTGGATGGGGAGGCTGGAGAACAGTGACAGCATTCATAGTTATCAGCACAGTGGATGACCTAGTGTGAGGCATTGCTGTTCTGCTGGCTGCCTTGAAGCTCACAGGCATCTGAGGTGTCTGCCTGTTTGGCAAACCTGGCTGAGTTGGACCAGCCAGCCCGAAAGATGTCTGGGGAATTGGTCTGCAAGTCTCATTGCCTTGGGAAACCATCATTTATTTAAAGCTTTGCTTCATTTAAATAGAAGTCTTTCCCCTCCTTTGGCTACTTCTTGCTTTTAAAAGGTCCTTTGGACTGGAAGAAAAAGCATATAATCCCTTCCATAAATGGTTCAACATCCATTTTAAAACCCTAAAAAATCTGAAGAGGTCATCTGCCTCTACTCCCCTTGCTGCTACCACTTGGGGATTTGAGCAGCACAGGAACCAGAAGCCAGAGACCTGGACCAGCCTTCTACAGCTGCGCTGAAATAAAAGGAGAGAGGAGGGATAGAAAAAAATGGGGGAGGTAGAATAGGACAGAGAGAAAAATACGCACATTAAAATGAATTCTAGGCATATTTTTTCCAATCATTTTTAACGTTGAGGTGACTTTTGAGCAGATCGTTGTGCATGGTATTTCAGCCAGACCTGTTATAGCAAAAGCTCACAGTGCAGCACAATTTAATTAAGAAAAAAGTTGCAGGACTCCCAAGCGCTCATTAAGCCTCCCACCAGCGCTGCGGTGCGGGAAGGCATGCAGAACCGGGGGCTGAACTGCCTGGTGTCATGCAGCACCCACGTCCCTGGAGTCCCCGGCGCCTGTTTTAGTCATCGCATCATTTTTTTCCTCTGTGCACCTCACCTCTCTTAAGGCTTTGCTGCCTCAAACGTAGGCAGTGTCTGGTGTTTTTACAGTTGGGTACAAACTGTAGCAATCAAGGAGGGGGTGAGTAAGAGGGCTGGCCATGCTCCAGCTGTTTGCCACTGGCACTGCACTAACATGCTGATTCGGGGACCGTCTGACCTTTCCCAGCTGTTGCCCTCAGTGGTGACATTTAATGCTGGGCGCTGGAAGATATGCGGGCCAAAGCACTATCTCACAGAGTTCAGTGAGTGCCTTTTATTTTTTTGCTAGCTGACAAAGTGACCCTGCCATTGATTTGGTAAAATGCCACTCTACTGCTTGAGAAAGGAGGAAAATCCCCACTACCAGCTGTAATGAATATACTCCTGGGCTTATACTTGTGTAAGCATGAGGAGAATGAGACCAGACTTGGTGTGACAGGGCTGGGGGAAGAGTTATGGCTGAGAGAAGACTTTACAAAGATGTTGTTGAGAATAGTGCTCTGCCTCTGCCTTTGCAGCCAGGATCATTATCTCTCATTGCCATAACTTTGGGGTAGGCTGCTTGTGTCTGTGTAGCTGTTCATCTTCCAGATGGCTTACAGGTGCTGTACAGGATCGGCATTAAAGTCTGCTTGCATATGGTATTAGGGAGGCAGCATTTACTTGAAAAAAAATCACTCAACTTCTCAAAATGCAGGACAGCTCTCCTACACCA
The DNA here is from genome assembly GCA_013389945.1 of Fregata magnificens. NCBI lineage: Eukaryota > Metazoa > Chordata > Aves > Suliformes > Fregatidae > Fregata > Fregata magnificens. The sequence continues at coordinate 284,516 of WAAD01043379.1, read as the reverse complement.
TATTATTAAAATGCAGAGATCGATCAGCAGATTTTTTGAGCGAGAATGCAGACTTTCAAACGCTCTTTGCTTGAGAAGGGGGCCAGGCTTTGAGGAGATGTCCCTTCTCGCCTGGGTAGGTAACCACAGGGCAGGGTCTTCACCAACACCAGGCACTTTGCATCATGCGGGGAGCGGCTCATGGCAAGAGTTTCTGTTTTACAGAAGATGATCGGTATTTTTGAAGTCTGATCTCAATTGTACCTCTTCTGAAAATAAATCTGGGTCATTCTTCAGCGAGGTACGGAGACCTGGGGACATCGCTGGAGAGCCTGGGTGAAGGCTCTCCCCTGAACACAGCTTCCCCTCTCTGGGCTGCAACCTCGGAAACTCTCCCTGTGCTTTTTCTCCACCCATTCGAGTGAGGATATGGTTGCACAAGCTCTCAGTCCTGGGCTGTATTTTGGATTTGTGGAGGGGATTCCTGCTGACTACACTGCAGTGTTTATACTCAGTGTTAAAGACTTTACTAGTGCGTGTGTATTTTTTTCCAGAAGTCCTGCAGGAAACCTAAGGAGTGTATTTTCTTGTAGCTGTCATCCTCCCGAGAGCTGCGTTAGGATGCACGTACCTGCTCGGCTCCTGAGCGAGCACAGCGCAGGATGCTCCCTCCCACCTGCTCTGCATTTAGTGTCCACTGAACACCTTTGTACATTCAGTCGATGCGAGACCCCCCTGTGCAGCCAGCAGCACTCATCTGCGCAGCCTGGGGTAACTCAGCAGAGCAAATCAGCACTTCCCCCTCCTACATGAGACCCAGGGCTGTACCAGCACGCCGCCTTTTGTGGGTGGCAGCTATGTAAGGAAAGACTACAACGACATGGCATGTAGAGACATCTTCATTCAATAAAACCTAGCAGTTGCTGGCAATCAGTGGATTAGGGAACTTCACAAGCCAGAGGCTGCAGCCAGAGCCTCACGTTTAATAGCTGCCAGTGGGCCCAGTTTCCATGAATTTGTCTAATCCCTTTTTTAACACATTTGTAATTCCAGCCTTTGCAACATCCTGTGGTGACGGTTGGGTCTTTATTTGTTTTAAACCTGATGTCTGGACATATCATTGGATGGCCATTTCACTTCCTGCCAAAGCCACTTGGCTTCACCTCGTTTCTTCAAAGAGGGCTCTGATGCAGCACCATAAATCATTATGGCCAGAAAATATCCTTTTGAATCCCACAGTATCATTTCAAAGCTCTGGACTGTGTGTGGTCTTTTAAATAAAAAATGTATGCTTAAAAAATTGAAGGGTATTTTTTTCCCCCCAAGTGGTCTGGAAAGGAGCAGATTGTCCTTGGACTGTTTGCAGAAGCCGGATTTCAGCAGCTGTCATTCGTTTGGCTTCTCCCCACCTCCAGGACTGCTGATATCCTGGAAGGCGGGAGGGGGATGGAGTTCAGAAGGGCTGGGGCAAGTGGTGCGGGGTTTTCAAATTGCTAGTACTGATGTTTCCACATCCAAAAGATCTCTCTTCTCCCATATCTTAAATTTATTGTGCTCATTCGTTATTTCCTTTGACCAGAGGCCAACAAATAGCAAGCAATATGTATACATTTTGCAGCACAGAACTAAAGAGTGGTTTCTGGTACAGGGCAGATGCGGTCTTAGAGCATTATTAAAGTATCTAGATTCACCCTGCATGATAGAAGGGGAGGAATCAATGCTGCAATCAGCTATTCAGAAACAATCCATTTCCAAAGCTAAAAAAAAATTAAAAAAGCAAAACTTCCACCCTTTAAAAAAAAAAAGTGAAAAGGAATCTGAGCAAGTTTAAATTTGGTGAGCATTTTTGGAGATCTGAAGTGCTACAGGGAGCTCAGGATGGAGTAAACTGTGTTTCACTGGCCAGAGATTTCAGTAAAAGAGTGAAATTCACTGAACTCGGTATTCCTGAATGCGTTGAAGGATTAAGAGCCTGACCCTATGCTACTTGGAGGTAGTGGGACTTTTGACTTGGTCGAAGAAGGGTCAGCCGTAAATAAAGGGCTTAGGTGCCCAAAAAAGCAAATGTGCTGTCCTATAGGGTATGGGCAAAACTCCGCTGTCTAATCAAGCAGATCCTGTTGTCCTGGCAAGAAGTCAGAGCTCATGTCTGCAGGGAATACCTTTTTCCTCACTTCAGGAGAGCAGTTTCCCAGGAGCTGCAGCTGTGCAGAATATCGCTTTGCAGCAGGCGTGAAAGTCTTATGCTCTTGCAGTGTCACAGAGGAGCTCTCTATCTACTACAACTATCCTAGTACAGAGAATCCGCATTTTATTTCTACCTAACTCATCTGCTGCACACCCTTTTAAACCAATGAAGGGGGCCACAGAATTTGCCCTGGCATGGATAGAGTACAGCATAGCGAGCAGCTCAGAGAAGCCGGGCAGGGAACGTCATAGCTGTCTGCCTTTTCCAAAAAGGAGCAATTTCTCCTGCTCTGATATGTCACACTGGATCCTGATGGTAGCAGGCTATTAATAGCAGCAGGTCACTCTAGGAGAATGCATGAGGAGGGTGAAGCGTATAGCATATGCTTTTGCACATTGAGGGACGCAGCAGTTAGCCTGAAGCTGGCTTCATCTGGGTCTCTCTTTCTGATCTCACAAGCTTTGTCCTCATAAATATGTGTGCTTGGAACAGTCTGTACCAGTGGCTTTGGTCACTTTGGGACTTCAACCTCGAGTTGTGCAAAACTGCAGACGCGTACCGTGCAAAACTGCCTTTAGTGATTTGTTAAACCAAGAAAGAAAAAAGGAAGAAATGTCACCATCCCGACATCTAGCCTGGTGCGTGAGTTTGTCCTGAAGACAGCCATATGTACACTTGCCTCTAAATCAGAGAATCTAAGTTAATTTAGTTGTTGAGCTATTTCTTATGCCAAAGATAACACGTGAAAGGGCTTCCCACCCAGCACTGATTTTGTATAGTGGTGTCATGAATGTGGACTCAGTTTACAGAACCAGATCTTTATTGTGTTTATCCTTTCTCTGGTAATATCTAGATCAACATTTGAGGTGACAGGCCATATAATCCGTAAAAGGCAAATTATACAGCGTCATAGTCTCACCAAGATGGACTCCCCTGTATAATGGTAGTGTAGACGGGCATTAAAAGTGAATATGGCTCTCTGATAGTTAAAAAAAAAAGCACCCCTCACTCCCTTTTTAATAGCAATGGCTCTGAAAATGACATTAGTTTTAGTGCTGTCCTTAAGGCTAAAAGGAGAGGCACATGTGACTCTTTGGTCTTTCAATTAAAATGAACTTTATTGCAAAACGTTTGTTCTTTTGTTGTCTTGCCAGCTGGGTGGCTTCAGGAGCTTGAATAATACATGTGCAGCATTGTACAGTAATTGTTCCCCATCCTCAAAAATTCACAGATTATGAATTCATAGATTGTTTGTGCAGCTGACAGTGGCTTTGAGCTTCTCCATAGTTAGAAAAGGACTGAACCCAGTGCAGACTGCATGTATACAGCTTCAGTGAATCCAAAGTTAGTATTTATCCTTAGCCTGAGTTGGCAAAAAAATACATCAACCCCAAGCCTACTGCAAAGGGTACGTCAGGCTGGCAGGGTGTGAAGCCCAGATTCATCCTGGCTGCCCTGAGATAAAGGGAAATCTAACTGAGGTGCCTGATTCAAGAGCATCACCTAAGCATATAACCTAAGCCAGTGCAAGTGAGACCACTCCAGAAGGCAAGGAGAGCAGGATGAATTACCCTGCAGGACCTCTTTATCTGTCTTGGGAGAAGAAAAATAGAGCTCTTAGGGTGACCAGTCAGTAATACAAAGTTCAGGTAATGCATTGACATGCACCCAGGCCTGTGTGCCTGAAAGTGTTCAGGTCCTGCCAGAGAGGACTACAGAGCTAGTGAAGTGTTAGAGTAGCTGCTGTTGTATTGCTAGGACTGCTCAGACCTGGGAGGAAGAGTGGCCTCGCAGCTAGAGGTGTGAAGGAAAGAGAGAGAACAATGAGGTGAAGGCAGAGGACCAACTGGGAATAATGAAGGTGAGGAAAGGAAGGAGAAAACACGAGAAAAAGCTAGAACAAAGAAGCTGAAAAGGACTTTATAATGGTGTACATATCTGCACACCTGCCCTGAGCAGTGCGTTTGTTCCTCTCTCAGCAGAATACGTTGGTGCTCCAGTTCCTCACCACTGAGCGGCTCTAATGAACACTCCTCTGTAGTCTCCTAAACACCTCCCATGGCTTATGCAGGGTGCGCTAACATGTTTGTAAAGATTTGCTTAGCAATGAATAGATCTGCCCTAACTTCAAAATACATCAGTGTCATGTAGCCTCAGGACCCCCTGTATCTTAAACGAATCCCTAGTGGCAAGCCAGATTTAAGTGTACACAAAAGCAATGTTGTTTTCTTTTTTTAGGGCACAGCCTTTACATTCAGCTCCAGGAGTTGCAGCCATCTACAGCACATTGCCCTGATGTGAGCTGGAAAGGAACAAAGGCGTTTTCTTCACAGGTGCATTCGTCCCTGTGCATCGTGGGTGCAGGCGTCAGCTTCAGCGCTGAAAAGCATTTATATTTGATTACTCTTCTTTTAAAAGAATGTCACTCTCAGAGAGAATTTCAGTGCCTCGGGGCACAAGCAAAGGATTGTTTTGGTTGTTTTGAATTGAGCGTTGGCTCTTTGCGTGTCAGGGTACTCCGCTTCAGTTTCCCATTTGTGGGCTCTTTGCTGTTGTGCTGGTGTCTTTCAGCAGACCTCACTGGTAGTAGTGTAATAGTGGAGTGGATTAGTGCCATCTTTCAGAGGGTTTGAAACTTGGCAGAGTGTTTCTCTCTCTAAAACAATGAAGTTGTGCCTGCAGTGAGGTCCTGAAGACCTGGCAGGTATTCATGGTACAGAAACTGGACATGGAAATCTCAATCCTAAATCTCATTCTGGCCATATGAACACAAGCGCTCCATGAAGGATTCCTTTAGGATGGACATTGCACCCGAAGGAGTAAATTTTGCATGGAGAAATGGATCCCTGCTGCCTCTGAGCACCAGGGATGAGCAAGGTGTGAGAAGAAACGGCACTGGAGGACCTGCAGCCCGTCTGCTCTTGGCTGCTTGACAGCCCTCAAGGGTTACTGCATCTGGAGTGTGGTTTGGAGCAACCCCGGGTCACATCTCGAGCAAGGGGCTACGGGAATCTCCTCTGCAGTTCCCTCACTTCTCTGGTGCTCAGATCTGAATCCCAGAGGTTTGAGGCTTTGAAGAAACCATCACCCATGTCCAACCACATAAATCCACAAGGTTACTGAACTTACGAAAGCTGCTGATGAGTATCTGTGATGGGAGGTAGTTGCTTCAGAGTGAGGATTTGCTTATGTAGAGTTGCTGAGGAAAGCTTAATCTGAATTAACTAAATGTGTGAATTGAAAGTGGATTAGCAATGCCACATAAACGGATGAATTCCTTAGATTGTCCTCTTCAGAATTAAAATGGTCCTAATTTGTTTCAGCATAATTATGAGACAGAATATCATACAGGCCTTTAATGAGATATAACTTACTGACCGTAAAAGTTAGTCCAGGTTAATTTTTTTTGTGTCTCCCAGCAGGGGTGTAATTAGAATACAGTCCTGAATTTTTTTTAGTAGGAAACTTGTATTGTCTTTACTGGGGATTTTAGTAGCTGATTCTGATAATGTAGTAATCTGTTTTTATTATGATTACACTATTTTTAATCTTAGGACATAAAAACCTTGAATAAGCAATTAATTAATCCTCACCATGTCCCTGTGAGGTTGGTAAAGGCCTTGTAACAATCACTTCGTTCGTTGCTGTGCTACGTCTGCTTTTAGTGTGGAATACCGCAAGGCAAAGCAGTGCTACAAGATATTGGAGGGAAGAAGAATATCAAATCTTATTGAATGCATGGGAGGAATTAAGAAAGAAAAAAAATGTTACTACCCAGCTTGGAATTTGGTCAAGCCACCATGATGCACTTGCGAGAAAATATCAGGGGAGCTTTAGCGATCAGGGCATCTGCTTTATGTCTAACCAAGTCCGCAGCACATATAATGGTACCACACACAGTGCACTGTGGTGGGGAACAGCTTAATAGCAGGGTGTAAATGTCAAGGATTAAAAATAATTTATCTGATTACCTTTTATTTGGAAATAGGATTTATCTATTTAAATTACATTTTTTCAAAAAAAAAAAAAAAGAAGTAAAGTAAAGAGAAAACCAAAACCTCTGAGATCATGACTGCTCTCTGAAGGCTGATTCTCCATTCTCCATCAGTGTTGCAGTGCAAAGTGGTACTCCTCACATTCCCTTCTCTGTACGGGCAGCTCTTTTTTCTTTTCCTCAGCGGACAGTTTATTTTCTACTCAATGCTAAGTCTTGTGTTTCTCTTACTTCTTTAAATGAGAGCAAGCACTGCGCTTTTGTTCTGCTCCTTTTCCAGTGCCTTTTTGCTGATCTTCTCTGCATGTATCTGAAAGGTCAGGAAAACAAATCAATACGGAAAAGGACCTCCTGCCCCTTTTAACCTAACCTGTAGGAGGGAGGGAAGGGAAGTCGCCAATTACATGAAAGGGAATTTTAAATATGCTTGAAAATAGCACGGTGGGAGGGAGGGTTTGGAGGGACAGGTGTTGACAAGACCAGTCTCTGCAGTTCACAGGGTGCCTTTATGAACTCGCGGTCTTCTCCTTCATGACAGCGTATATGGGCAGATCCATAGAGCTGAAAGGCATCCCCTGAAAGAGGCACTGTAACAGGGAATGGCCCTCTCATTTCAGCATCACTGACCACGAAGGTCTCTGCAATGGAGACCTTGGTGCAGTGGGAGCTGGGGTGAGACTCACCACATGATCTGAGGGCTAGCAAATGCTGACCGCTCTCTTGTACTGGCTGGGTTTGCTTCAGTACTTTCTGGTTACCTCTATCTTATTTCCACTCCTCCAGGTGACTGGCTCCTTCTTCTGCAGGTAACCACTGTGCATGATGCAGAGCATCAGGAAGCAGGAGAGAGTCTCCATATCTGCACAGCAACTGGACTCCTGCCGCACCATCACTGGAACAGTGAGGTCTATAATTGAGCCTTTGTCTAAACTCAAGCCTGAATACTACAGCCAAGTTTACTAATCGTGGCCTCTGTTCCCAGCATCTAGCCTCAAGCATTCAGCTGAGAGTCCTCCATTAGTAGAGCACTCCTGGGAGCTTCCTCAGTGGTCGATGGTGAGGAGATAACTGTCCCTTTACTTTTCAATGATGACGACTTCTAGATTGCTCATATAGGGTCTTCATGCAAGTATCTTACGTTAGATGCTAAAAATTCAGGTCTTAATCTCGTTAGTTATTTTAGTCTTTAAACATCTGCCTTTGAATTTAGCTTTGATTGATCTATCAGATGTGAGACTCTTGAACACTGCTAATGCACCTTCCTTTCCCCCCAGCCCCACCCCAGGTGCCTTTTTAAGAACTGCTTTTCACCTCGTACTTATGTGGCAAATACCACAGTGCGGAAAAGTGACTAATTGCTCTGCCCTCCTTCTAGCACCAAGATCAGCAAACAGAGAAATGCAGAAAGCAGTGAGCCACTGCTTTAAATCCCAGGAGTTTCAAATAGTGGCCATCCATCCTGGGTAAACAGCAACACTTTGCACAGGTATCAGTGGATGGCTTCTGCACCCCCTGCTAGCTGTCTGCTTAATTTCTGGTCTCTTCTTTGCATTACATTTTTCTTACTGAATCAGCAGTAGAGATCAAACCCTCTCTTCTTACATATATCTATGCATATAGCCCTTTTGCAGGGGAAAACAACAGTGACTGTATTTCTCAGAAAGCTCAGGATTCATGCTGCTGAGCATAGGATGGTGGTGCTCCTCCTGCACGCTGATAGAGTCAGTCACCAGAGCAAAGAGACAGAAACAGGGGACAGAAACAACAAATTAAATGTTTTCCCTTCCTGAGGTGGTCTGTTGTACTAGTGAAACTGCTTCATTAAAAGCTTTTTAAGAATAAAGTTTGCCCCTTGTTTGCAGTAAAAACCTTTGCAAAAAGCAGCTGTTAGAAAAACAATGTTCTTTTGCAGATGCTAAACACAGAAGCCCACATGATGGATGTTTTTCAGTCTTCACTTTTCTTCCTCCTTTGTGCCCTTGCACCAAGCCATTACACTTTGGGCCCCTTATTGCTCTTCAGCTGACTGCGCAATGCCGACGGCAGAGCCAGGCTGAAGACAGACGACGCTGGTGTGTTGCACCCTCCATTTTGAAATGCCTCCTGGAAAGGTCTGTTTGGATAAACTGCTGACATCTGCAGTAAGATTGCTGTGCCTCTTGGTACACTGTTTTCGTACAAAGAATAAACTGTAGGACTCTGAGAAAAGCCCCAAGTTAGGAAACCATTCAGGGTTTTGAGGTTGTTGGATGAAACTTCTTACACCGAAATTCCCTGTGTTGTCAGAAAACTGAACCTAAGATTTATATCCCCAGAAATGAAAACAGAAATTGGTCCGTTAGACTGGGCAGAGAGTAATTCACCTGCAGATGCCTTTACTCCAAGTGAGAACATGGACACTTTACTAGGGAGGAGCAATAGACTTTGAGACAAGATGGGACCATGTGTTTGGCTTCCAGCGCAGCTCCAGGCAGCTCTGGTCTTCCTCCAGGTCTTTGGAAGGCTTCAAAAGGCTGCTAATAAGGAATTATTAACATTATGTTAATACCCCTTGCGTTGCTGGAGAGCCACCTTAATGGGTCCTCCTTAAGGAGGGAGCCAGATTTTAATCCTAGTGGTATAAATCTGGAGAAGTGGATTTCAATGGAATTCCTCTAGAAAAATCCACATAAAATGGAAATGTCGCATTTTAAAAGCAATATATTTTTATGCTGGTTAGCTGCCCCTGTCCTTCAGCCTAAAAAATTGTTTGGGATTCTCATGTTGAATCAAAATGGCCAGTCAGAAAGATATCTAATCAATCATTATTCACATTATTATGGGAATTTCCCTCTTGCAGTCTGAGGTACCTCAGAAAATGACACTGAACAGCTCAGCATCTCTCTGAGGTGACAGTATGGTCACCCACCTGTAACTCGCTTGGGAGCGTTCTGCAGACCTTTTGAGGTTTAGTTGCTCGAAACATCATGCAGTGATCTTTCGCGTGAACTTCTGCTCATCTTTATCTCTCAGCGGAGACAGCAGTGCCGAAACAGTAATCCCTCCTGGGACTTCTCACCTAATGCATGCTCTAAGTGGTCAAGATGTACTGCTTACCTTCTCCTCAACCATAAAAAAAAGGAGTATGTGGCTTACTAAGACTTGAACAATGAAAATCAGAGCGATGGTCTGTAATGAAGTAGATTGATGACAGAAAAGCCAGGTAATTAACTTGTAAAAGTTAATTGTTGCAGGCATTACACGTGGACTGAGCTCTTTTATGCAGAGACAAGCTTGGCTGTTTGCTGGGATATGGCAGGGTACACTGAGTGCTGTGGGCTTCGGCAGCGTGCTTCACACCTCAGCTGGGCATTTATTCTGCTGATCAGATAACTCCGCAGGTACTTAACCCCATCGCCCCGTGCTGTTTAACTTGTACCATGAGCTGAAGTGCTTGTGCTGTGACACAGCTCTGAGCGTCCCACCACTAAGCTGTAATAGCAAGTGTGATGAAAAATCATATTTCCTCTCCTGCTATTTTGACTCAGACTCTGCTGAAAATTTGGCACCAGATTCCAGAAGCTGATCAAGCCCTTGTCTACTGTACTTTACTCACAATTTCCCTTTAGAAAAATGCTATCAAGAACAACCCACAAGGCAAGACGTTGTAAAATTATGCTGAAATTGCGTGCGAGGTGAGCCCGCAGAATTGGTTTGTGATTCTGATACCTCTGGTGTTTTGATTTAAGGCTTTAGCTTAAGCCACCAACAGAATATTCTGTGTGTATGTGTGTGTGTATTTTTACTGCCCACAAACTGACACACACAATTAGGCAAAGCAAGTCGTCACTGCCTGTAGGTTTGCGTTCAGGAAACAGATGTGCCTGTATCTTGCAATGTCCTCAGATCTCTAGAAGAGATGAACCGCAAGGATCCAGAACAGAAATTACTTACAAAGTGTATCTCCAATAGTCCCCTAAAAAGGCATGAATGAATGGTAGACATTTACTCCAAAATCCTTCTACACGGTAGTTTTTAATCTGCAGTGTAAGAATTGCACTTGCTTATACAATAAAAGAGAATCCTGAAATTTTTATGGGGGTCCAATAAAGCTAATAAGTGAACCTCAGCCATTTTCTTCTGTGAAATGAAATGGTGAGACCTGTGCAGCACCACAGTGCCTTTGGGTTAGATGGCTTCTTCATGGAACAGCATTGACAAAGACCTGGGTAGCTTATTGGAGGGTATGGTAAAGGCCTTTCATGAGTGACTGGTCTTTTAAATGCCTAAAAACACCAAAGGTTTCCGAAACACAGCTAGCCATCACTGAGACACTTGTTCATACATAGCCATGTATTTGCTTACATGGGAGAGGTAAACTAAGACCTCTTTTTGGAGTCCTCTTTCCCTGGCAGGCTAGTGGGGTACAGATATGGTAGGACCTAGATTTGAGTCATCCAGTTTGGGGTTTAATTTTGCAAAACACAAATCTTCCATTTGAACTGTCCAAAGAGCATCTTCCAACATTACCTCATGCCAAATTTCCTCTTGTGCTGGCAGGGATGCGCAAGGGGGACCTCTATAACCATACGACTGCCGTCATGCTGGGTGATCTAGTGCTTCAGTCCCACATCAAGCAGTGCACGGGGGGAAAGGGAAGGGTGCAGGCTGGAGCAACCATAGCTCCATCAGCTCTGCTGCTAAATTTTCACTTGTGTCCTTGGAAAATGCTAAAATCCCAAAAGGTAATGCAGGATAGCACTTGGCTTCTCTAATATGTGAGCAATGTTGGGTACCACCTGCATTCTCACTCTGCAGTAGTAGTAGTAGTAGCAGTAATAATAATAATAATAATAATAAAAATAACGCACTGCATACCCAATTGGTGTCCTTCATTCTGGGTTAGAACCACAATAAGTGACATCTAGTTTTTGTTTTTCCTGTCCTGGGTTTCCAAGGGCTATTTGTAAGTCTTCCTGAGGCAGTAGCTTGAATCCCTGAGAGGAGAAATTGCCTTTCCTTATTCTGATGCCACCTCTTTGACTAATCCAAGACCTCTCCTAAAATAGCTCTTGGCATGTCTTCTGGACGGTGGAGAGTTGGTAAAAGGTAGTGAGGAGTGGAGGAGCCTCTGCAGAAGACGCTGTGAATTGCTTCATGTGGTCGTAGGGGTTTATCCCTCTGGAAGGGCCAGAGCCTGACAGTGGAGAGGCTGTGTCACTCCAAATTACACCACGGATGCCTCTGCTATCATTACTCCCTATAATCGGTGTCACAGCATGGCCTTGTTGCTAATTTTTCCTCCTTATTTTATTATATAGGCCCCTTTCTGTCTGCAGGCGAGGCAGGCAGTGAGCTTTCCAGCGATGACAGCAGGCGACAGTGTTTACTGCAGGGAGCAGAGCTGTCAGTTTGGGAACACATAGGAAGACTGCAGGAAAAAGGAGGCCAGTCTCAGTATCTGCCTCAGCTGAGCCTACCAGAGGTCTGAGTGAGTCACAGGGACCCTGAAGAAAGCAGCCATGAAGAAATCTGGGAGGGATTAAAGGAGTAAGTCTGTACATGGTCACCCAGCAGTGCTAAGGACTGGCTAACTCCAAAAATTGAGGCCAAATGCGTGGGAATCAAGTGCTAGTGTGATTAAATTTGGGCTTACAAACGCCAGCCAGCATCGACAGGAGCAGCCATGGAAACAACCAGCAGGGTCCTGCTGCACAGGATGTCTAAGGCAGGGAAGCCTAGCCCTCTTGCTAGCAAGAGATGATGGAGCCAGAGCGTGTCGCCGCAAGAGGTGTTGACCCAGCACAGCCCAGTCCCCAGAGGCAAGTTCATTTCCATCAGCAGCCCAGGAGTGCTCACTCACTGGCCGTCTGTCAGAAGCTGTGAAGGATCAGGAGCTGGATACACGTGGAGGGATTTGAAGTATCTGGGATGCTGCTCTGGGTTCTCGAGCAGAGGAAACACACCACTGCTAAAGCCAGTCTTGGGTCCATTATCATTGGAAGAAAGCCCAGGAGTGTTGCTGGTTGATGATTTCTTTAGAGCTGGAAGAACAGCTTGAGTTAGGCTTAGAGTTTTTGTTTTCTAACCATAACCCTGATTTGCTCTGACTTCATATGAAGAACAAAATTTGTGAAGTGTCACTGCTTATAACTGACTTTCTTGGGGGAAGACGATCTTACACTCAGACAAAAGGTGCCATACAACCTTTAAGGGAAAAAAAAAAAAGGTGGTTTGTAAATTAAACTGCTTTGGAGACCTGGTTATTAATCACTTCACTTGGTTTTAGTATCCACCTTCTTGAAACCTGAACACACATTTTGGAATAATGATGGTGATTCTGGCTTTTAAAACACCTGCTAGCAATTTTATTTGACAATGCAAATTCCCTGATCTCAGTCAAGTTCAGACTTTGGCAGTTGCTTTTCATTCATGCTAGCGAATGCAGGAGCAGAATGGGATCCTGATAATTAAAATCCCTAAAAGGCATTCCTTGCCCTCCATGACAAGAGAAGGCTGTAAACACTGCATCCAGTACTCCTTGTTATGCTGGCTCAGAAGCAAAGTTGACAGTGCGGGGTGTGAAACCATTAATTTTCAGCTGAGGCACCGAGGGCTAAATTTTACTCTGACACTGGAAAAATGATGGAACTCTGGGTTTACATGGGTGAGGTTATGTTCTGTCTGAGACCTTTGTCATTCAATAAATTGGTGAAGATGTTGGAAGAATAAATTTTGAGGGGAATGGGATCACCTCACCTTAATGCTGAAACTTGGGCTGAGACTAAAAAAGTACAGCGACCGATTCCTGATACTACAGAATAACCTAAGCAGATGAGACGTCCTCCTCATTTCTGTACTACGTAGTAAAGAAACAAATAAAGGCAGCTCCCAAGAATGCTACTTTTTACCTAAACTTTACCAATCCCTTGAAAAAAGAGGTATAATGAATTGATAAATACAAAGCAAAATTCTTTGGGAAAGAGGAAAGAACTGGAATTAATGACACTGTTTTCCAACCCCTGGATATACTCAGGCTGGTGTTCCTGGAACACTTGGGTTGTGGCATTTCAGCTATCAGGTAATACCATTGCGCGGACGTGGCATGACAGGCCTCTTATCACACACAAGCTATGTATGTTGTCTGCATAAACATGCTTATCACGTGTCTCACAATAGATGCTGGCGCAGGGGTGCCAGTTTAACTCTCCTTAACAGTAAAGCAATATTAATCCCACAAAAGACCTTGCATGAACCTTATGATTCAGTCAAAACTGGTTTTGTGTGGAGTAGCTGCTACTTGTTTTGTTTGACTTGTTTGGGGTTTGTTTTTAATTTTCATTGTATTCCTGTTCCAACATGGCTTGCAGAAGTTGCCTAGAAACCATCTCGCGTCAGCTCACTCATCCAGGACACACAGCTCCCCATATGCAGGCAGAGAGATAAGCTTAACTTCCTAATTTTTTAAAGAAATGCCATTACCACCCCCCCCCATCCCCCCGCCTTCTCCCTCCCATGGATGTGATATCTGAGAACTCAGGGTAAAAAAAAAAATACATCACTGAGTCAGAAAAGTCTGGCACGCATATTGCGTGGGGGTGTGCGGATGGAGAAGGCACTTTCGGGGCGGTGGCAGAGTCAGAGATATATTTGTCCCCACTAGAAGGTCCAGCAGGCTTCTGGTGGACCCTCCACTGCTTCTGGTGACACATAGCAGCCTTAAACTTAGTTCGACTGGGCTTTACGGTTTCGCCTCGCTGCTTGTGAAAATACTTGTTATTCCTTTGCCGTCGATCCTGTCCGAAATCTCCTCTCGGCTCTCCCTGTCTCCTGTAGTAATTTTGACCAGCTGCTCCTCTGCAGCCAGTATGAGGAGTACGTGTTGGGCAGTCAGCAAATTGATGGGGTGTCTTTTGTTCTTCCAGGATAAAATCACCTTATATATCATAAATGCAGAGAAGCTGGGAGCACCAAACACAGGTCTGCTGGTGGAAACATCTGTGCAAGTAGAACTTGGAAAATAGAGGGTTTGTCTGGGCAGTGGCTGGACTAGAAAAATTTGGGTTTTGAATCAAAACCCAAAGGTTTTATTAAGCTGTCCGGGAAAATACAAAACCAGAAAAATAATTTTGGGTTGACCTGTAACACTTTATTTGGAAAATATTTATTCTGGGGTGCCTAGCCTTTTCGCTTGTAACTTGGGATGCTTTTTAAATGAAAAATGCCAGCTCAGAAAGAAGTGTTGAAAGGAATTAAATACTTCTTAAGTTGAAAATGAATGGTTCAATGCTGAAAAAAAAAATTGTTCCCTTTGTGGGACTTGAAACAATTGAATTTGGAATGAATTGCCCAATGCTTCTGCTCTTCCCAAAACTCCACTTTCTGGCAAGGTCTACTATGCTTTGGACATTTTTATGTGATTGCAGGTAATAAGTAAATGTTTTAAGGACAAATGTGAACACCTGCACAATAGGAGGACCTGGATTGCAACTTCCAAATGTAATTCACTACCAATTTTAACCTGTCCCTACTTACTCCTTCCTCTTTCTTAACGCCTCTCTCCTGCTGCTGTTGGCTTTTCTGATGGGGTGCTTTAACCTCTTCCCCATAAAATGGACTTTCCATTGCATAAAGTGGCTTGCATGAAGGAGGTTATTAAAAAAAAAAAACCCACAAAAGGCACATTGCAGTGCCCTGCTGGTGGGGCGAAGGTGGGAAGGGGTGGAGGGCTGAGCTCCTCAGGGTCAGAGCTCGTCGTGCCTGGGGGAGGCAGGGGAGAGCCGGGGAGAGCCCCTCAGCTCACCGCTCGGGCAGTGGAGGCAGGAGCCTCCAAGTTGACATCTGGACAGTGTGGTCCAACGCTGTTCAAAGTAGCAACCTTCTGATGTAAATGGCTATTGACCAACCGACTGACCTTCATGTTTTAAGTCAGCTTCTCTGCTTGCCAAGCAGGAGTTTGAATCTGTTAGCGCTGGGATGATACGCAAAGCTTTCGTTTAGAGATACTGGCTGAGACAGTATGGCTGAGGATTTCTGAAAGCCTTGGGAGCTCGGGTGGTTTGGAGTGTGTATTGGGTTTGCGTGGCAAGGTTTTGGTAGGGGCGGCAGGGGGCTACAGGGGTGGCTTCTGTGAGAAGATGCTAGAAGTTTCCCCCATGTCTGATAGAGCCAATGCCACCAACTCCAAGATGGACCTGCCGCTGGCCAAGGCCAAGCCAATCAGCAACGGTGGTAGTGCCTCTGTGATAATGTATTTAAGAAGGGGAAAAAAACTGCGCAATTGCAGCTGGAGAGAGGAGTGAGAAGCTGTGAGAGGAACAACTCTGCAGACACCAAAATCAGTGAAGGAGGAGGGGGAGGAGGTGCTCCAGGCGCCGGAGCAGAGATTCCCCTGCAGCCCATGGTGAAGACCACGGTGAGGCAGGTTGTCCCCCTGCAGCCCATGGAGGTTAAACGGTGGAGCAGATATCCACCTGCAGCCCATAGAGGACCCCACGCCGGAGCAGGTGGATGCCCGAAGGAGACTGTGACCCCATGGGAAGCCCATGCTGGAGCAGGCTCTTGGCAGGACCTTGCGGACCCGTGGAGAGAGGAGCCCACGCTGAAGCAGGTTTGCTCGCAGGACTTGTGACCCCGTGGGCGACCCATGCTGGAGCAGTCTGTTCCTGAAGGACTGCACCCCGTGGAAAGGACCCACGCTGGAGCAGTTTGTGAGGAACTGTAGCCTGTGGGAAGGACCCACGTTGGAGAAGTTCATGGAGGACTGTCTCCCGTGAGAGGGACCCCACACACAGGGGAAGAGCGTGAGGAGTCCTCCCCCTGAGGAGGAAGGAGCGACAGAGACAACGTGTGATGAACTGACTGCAACCCCCATTCCCCGTCCCCCTGTGCCGCTGTGGGGGGAGGAGGTAGAGAAATCGGGAGTGAAGTTAAGCCTGGAAAGAAGAGAGGGGTGGGCGGAAAGTGTTTGTAAGATTTGGTTTTATTTCTCGTTATCTTACTCTGATTTGATTGGTAATAAATTAAATTAGTTTTCCCCAAGTCGAGTCTGTTTTGCCTGTGATAGTAATTGGTGACTGATCTCTCCCTGTCCTTATCTTGACCCACGAGCTTTTCGTTATATTTTCTGTCCCCTGTCCAGCTGAGGAGGGGGAGTGATAGAGCAGCTTTGGTGGGCACCTGGTGTCCAGCCAGGGTCAGCCCACCACAGAGTGGAAACGGTGAGTGGACATGGTATGGATTGTTTATATGAGCTCTGATTCTATTTTCCTAAGCATTTTAGCAGGTGCTAGGGTCAGAACAAAGGAGGACTAAGATACCTTTATCCACTAGGACTCAGTCTTTATCTGCGCCTCTCAGAAACCATGGGTAGATTTTGATCACCGCCAAGTAATAATGCCCACTCGGTTCTACATGTGCACCCAAAACGCAGAGGGCTGGCTCCCACTGACTCCAAAGTTCATACACAGCCCTTCACGAGAATAGCAGAGAAGGTCTTTCTTGATGGATGCCCTAGGGAATGTGCTGTATTGGACTCTCTCAGTGAGTCTGAAGAAATGTAAGGGATACTTTGTTTATACCTTCCTCTCCCCTGAGCGTGAAAAGAGCTATTTGAGTACAGGGCTAAGGCCTCTGAGTCTGTATTTGCAGCTACTGATTGTTCCCACCTTTCACAGGGTGACACGTGAGCTCTGAGAGATGCATGGGATTTACTGGCATGGTAGGGGTCAGTCAGCAAGACATTGCTGTTTGAAAGAGGGATGCTAAATCTGCTTACAGATTTAAATGCACACATTGGTCTTGGCAATGCAAGCCATCCTGTAAGACTTGAACACTGACCTAAGGAAATATTTCTAATAAAGGTAACTAATTTCCTGGAAATTAGAGCACATCACAGGCTTTTATCTGAAATCATGCAGAATATTGCTGTTCTGATGATCTAACAGACTGAAGAAGACTTCAAATTGCAGGGGCAATGGTGCTGTTATTGCTGAATAAATGTTCAGTTCCTCTGGCCCCAAGTAATTCAAAGACAAAGTCCTTTAAGGTGGAGTGTTTATTTCAACAACTCAAGGCTAAAAAGCATAGAGGGGACATTTAAAAGAAATCTTTGTCTGTTACTGCAAGAAAGATGCAGGTTCAATCTGCCAAACAATCCTAACTTGCCCTGCAAAGGAAATTTAAATCTGTAAGCAAAAAAATTGATCTGGAGCAGTAAAAGGTCAAGTGCCTTCTTGTATGGTGGTGTGGCTCTAGCATAAGTGTATGGTAACCTCTGTGCAAGTTACAGCCAGCAGAAAGGGGGTCTCGCTAGTCTAGGGGTTGGGCAACATTTGAAAGAGATGTAATGTGTTTTTGAGCACCAACAGAGCAACACTTTAGGGATCTCTTAGCCCTCAGGTTAAAGCAATGAGTTGCAAATCTTCTTTATTTCACCTGCATAGCCAGTTAATTCTGACTGTCTGGAATGCTTCCTTCAGACAGTGAATTCGGCAGCAAAGCAGAGCAATGTGAAGGAGGGTACGCTTGACTTTAAAAGAGTTTTGAGTTACCTGAGTCCAAAATGGCTCAGGCCCATGGTGAAACAGGACTCTAATTTTCAGTTGATTTGCAGGGTTGACTACAGCAGCTGGCCCCCTGAAAGTTCCTGTTGTATTGGTGGCAAACCCAAGCACGCCTTGCCTATCTCGAGCTAGATAAAAGCAAGGCATTCAGTTTAGTTGTCTTAAGTAACTCTCTAGTCAGTGCAGATCTATAAGGTGAGTTGCCTCCGGAGAGACCTGTCCTAAGGTAAGTCAGAAGGGATGAACTGTCTCTTGGATGTGTCATCTTCTCCCTGCGTTGCTCCTAGAGAAAACCTAGGCAGCTAATTTAGACTGGGTGCAGGTGGAGCTAATACGCCACAAGGGACGGAGTACCGTTTGGTTGCCACTGGTGCTCTTACCATAGGCGATGGCACATTATCATCCAGTGTTGCAGAGGGAGCTGGTAGTTTTTCAAACGTTGGTGTGCATACTACCAGGCAGCTGCGGAAATGACTGATCTGTTGAGCGGACCCTGGCAGTAGTCTATATAATCATCTCACTTATATAAATCATTACCATCTTGGCTTAGTTACAAGCTAATGTCTTCAAATAAAGCCTGGGCACACAAGAGTTTCATTTTTAACCATACGGGAACATTGAACAGAGGACTGGCAGAAGCGCTAAATATCATAGAGACCCAGTCTTTATTTTTAATTGTGTTAAAAATGTATTTAATGGATATTGTAAATCTCCTGAAAATTCTTTTCATACTGCAAGTGCTGCAAGTTTTTAAAAGCGTGAATGCATTAATCATAGGTAAGGAGGTTGAGTTCCATTGTGCAGCTAAAGGAGGGAGCTGGTATCTGAACACCAAGATGTGGTTGGTACTTCCCTAGTACAAATAGCTGTCCCTTACGGCCGTTTTCTCTGCATTCTTTGGTTTCCTTCCAGTTATGCCTTATCTGTCCTTGGTTATCCAGGCTATATTAGTGTCTCCTGTAGAAGTTAATCAAGTTTTCAAGGCACAGCTGAGCCCTCATTGAACAGGGTTTTCTTGAGAAGAACCAATAAACAGAAGAGCCACAAAACTAAGATGGGAGGCTAATTGCAGTTGTTGAAATTTGGCACCCTCTGCTTTTTTAGAAGTGGAGGAAAAGGCATTATGTTCCAGAAATAGAGTAAAACAAGTGCCATTTTGGTTTTATAGTGCTGTAGCATATTTGTATACCCAAACCAGTCCTCTGCTACTGAATCTTTGGATGCCAGGGCTGTTAGCTCGCGCTGCTATAGTTTCTAAATAAGCAGTCAGCTAATGAAGTTCTTTGGTATAAATTCACATGTGCCTTTTGCTGTGTCTTGCAGCTTCCCCTACAGTGGTAGTTAAAAGTTGTAGTCCCTTTATTCTCTTGCTTTGTTCACATGGAGCACTCTGGTTACTATCAAAGTAGTAAAGTTCACAGAGACCACAGTGCAAAATTCAAGTGCTCAAAATAAGTAACAGGCCAAATGCTCAAGACATTGGGCGCTATTTCCACTGAAGTCAACTGCAGCTCAGCCTCAGTTCTTGCGCATGTCTCTCTGCAGGAACACTTGTATTCAGCTTAGTGGTCATAAATTGTGCAGTCAAATTTGAATTTAATAAACATTCAGGAATGTGCTTCACAAAGCTCTGACTAAACACGTCCTCCCACACCGTACTGTTTTGGCAGCTGTCTCCTATGTCTCCCAACCCCACAAAAGCACCTGAGTAAGGTGTCTGTCTGTTTGGACTCGGCAACTTATCCATAAATCCCTAACTGTCATTCCTGTGCTGAAAGCTGTCAAGGGGCTGCTGGAGGAAAAATTATCCCTAGTTTCAGCCTTGCCTTCTGTCTAGACATATTCTCCTTACCTGGCATGCTGTGGAAGCGAGGAGGTATGCTGAGGTGTTCACTGATGCTGCATCTGGGAATCATGATAAATAGAAAATGTCTGAGAGCTGAAACTCAGCTTACAGCCCCTAAGTTCACGAGAGCAATACAGCACCTGCAGCCTTGGAAGCTGGGCTGAAAGATCAGTGAATTTTTACATACACTGTTTAAGGTTGTTACCGGCCTCCTCATTACTGGAGGTAGTTTAGGTAGTGAAATAAAACGCAGGTAGCCAGGCTCTAACAAACAGTTGGTCAGATAACGTGGTTGGGGTAAACTGGGGTGGATAGATTGTAGCTGCAGCATCTGGGAGCAGAGGAGGAGATAGCAAACGTACAGCCGTGGACTGAAGCCTGCACCAAGTGATGACTGCACTTAGATGAAACATATTTCTTAGCGATATCAGGGCTGCTGTTGTGGACTCTAAATGGGATTCTGTGATGAGCCCAATCTTTGATGGTATTGGATTAACATCACTGCTCATTCCAGCTTATTACGTGTCCTGCAGTACCTGTCATGTCTCTCTGCCATCTACAGCAAATGACAGCTCTGGCAATTATGAAGGCTTTGTGCACCTGCAGATCAGAAATGCTATCTCGCAAAGGGCAGACTTTCCCCATCTCAGCACTGCAAATTCTTCCTTCACGTAGTGATTTGGCCCTTTTTGTCTGCCCTTCCCTCTGCACCCGCTAGTTTGTGAAACAGCAGAAGCTTTACAGAAGAGAAAAAAAACGAGAGGCAGCTTTACCTCCTATCTTTCCCATTTTTCTACCCGACCCTCCTCCTTCTCTCTGGAGCCGAAACAGAATTTGGTATCAAACACACAAGTTCTGCTTCGCTCAGGGTCTGATCAAAAGTCCGCTAAAATCAATGGAAAAATTCCCACAGGCTTTGCTGTTCTCTAGATTATTTCCAGCTCCCATCCAGCTACATCCCTTTGGCTGTATGGGCATGCAGGGAGCTCAGAGGGGGGGATTTTCGGCAAAGCTGCTCACGAAGGGGAGCCTTGTCTCCCTGTGCGAAGCGTGAGGCTCTTGAGTTTTCCACTTGGTCCAAATCTGCGATTCATCTGCTTTCCCATGCTCGCGCTCACATCGTAACACGCCACCAGCCAGGCGTGGGACTGAGCGCGAGGCAGTCAAGAGTATGTTTTTTCTTGCTCTCCCTTTTTCCTCTCGTCTTTGGTTGCTCCCTGGTCCCCTCCAGCCTCCTCACCTCAAGCCTGCCATGCCGGAGCAGCGGCAATCCACTGCCCCGTCTCCAGTGCATCCTCCATCTCTGCTGACACCCAATTTGGCTGTTAGGTTACTGCTCGCTAACATGGTTGTGAAATCCAAATCAGAGCTTGCTTTGTTGTCCTGTCTGGATGCGCCTTCCATTGTCCCTGCAGTACTGCCATGTCATTGACTGCATCTTCACAAAATACTCTTGAAACCACAGATGGAGGCAGAACAACGGGGGCACATGGGGAGGGTCTGCTCAGAAAGAAAGCATTGGAGGTAATGCTTTAGATTTGACACACATGGCTTCGGCATGGGAACTTTGGTTTGGCAAAAATATGGAAATAATAACAGCACTTCTGATCTTCAAAGTGCTCTTCATTCACTAACTAATGAGTGTAATGCTAGGCTTTACAAATTGGTCATACTCTGAAAATACATTTGGTAGCAAAGACCAAGGGTCAAGCTTTCAGCTACTATAATGCCTTTGAAATGTCGGTGCCAATTTCATGGTGTGAAAATTAAGGACCAAAGTCTGTTCTAAGGGTACAACATCTTGTTTAGTCAACGTGAATTGCACGCCTGTTAATGAGAGCAGAATCAGACCCTAATTAGTTTCAGGCTTGCCACATATATTCTTCCATTTTAATACACGATTACTGGCAACATCTGCCCTCACATGTGAACAGACCTGAGCTTTGCAATATATGAATTGGATATTGGTCCTAATATGAGACAATATACCAACATTTCGCATATTGGTTTCTGTGGGATCCTTTGCGGGGGAGGAAGAATGACCCGAAAGTACCCAGCCGGTTTCTGTTAGAATCATAGAATCATAGAATCATTAAGGTTGGAAAAGACCTCTAAGATCATCAAGTCCAACCATCAACTAACACCACCATGACTCCTAAACTAGGCCCTGGAGTGCCACGTCTACACCTTTTTTGAACGCCTCCAGGGTAGATGACTCCACCACCTCTCTGGGCAGCCTGTTCCAATGCCTAACCACTCTTTCAGTAAAGAAATTCTTCCTAATGTCCAATCTAAACCTCCCCTGACGCAACTTGAAGCCATTTCCTCTCGTCCTATCGCTAGTTTCTTGGGGGAAGAGTCCAGCACCTGCTTCCCTACAACCTCCCTTCAGGTAGTTGTAGAGAGCGATAAGGTCTCCCCTCAGCCTCCTCTTCTCCAGA